>CM035788.1:39757671-39975741 GCA_020466265.1 Siphamia tubifer
TCCCCATTGTTACTGAATGCATTGTGTGTTGGTTCTATTTTTAAAAAAACATCAGGATTGCTTTGTTTCAAGGTGTTTTTGGAGGGTAGAAAAATTACTTGAGGTTGAACAACAGAGTTTACCAATACTTCTGTATACATGTCCATGATGTAGTGATGAGGCATCTCTGATTGGCTCAGAATACATGAAGGAACATTTCCTCCTCCCGTCTGGCTCCAGCTAGGTTTTGGGCCGTTGCTTGTTTTGAAAACATGCAGGGAAAAAACACACTTTATTTCCAGAGAGAGCACATGAACGAGTTTCCTCCGCCATTTTTTTTCAAGTTTGTGCAGCAGCTACTGTGGCGCCATCGTCTCTTGTAGATGCTAATGCTAATGCTACTTCAGATTCGCTGCAATGGGGGACAGGGACATCATTCTAAAGAAATGACGAATAGAATGAAAGTGAAATAAATCAGTTTTATCAGAACAGATGTTTGAAGGAGGTTATAACCAAACTGAAATAGAGGACAGGGTTTGTGTCTGGGTCAGGGTTAGGGTCTAGGTCAGGGTCTGGGATTGGGTCAGGGTAAGTAAGGGTTATGGTCAGGTTTAGGGTCAGGTTTTAGGGTAGTTCCTGGTCTGTGGGACCTAAAAATACACAGTTGTCGGGTGACTCTGGGCCAAACATTCCCTCCCTGACCTTTTAAGCAGACTGTTATTGAAGTGGATTTAGTGGATGCACTGTGTGAACTGTATTTGTTTCCATAACAACAGCTTTGGAACCTTCACTGCACTGTTTCACACACATAAGAGGCTTTAACTCTGACCAAACACTGGCCCTGTTCAGCCCAACCCCAGTTCAGCCCCTACCCTTACCCCTACCATGATACCAACAGAATTATGGGATGTTTGTCCATTTAGCCCATTATTCAAACTGAATTATGGGATGATTCCTCTACTCCTGCATTCATAGTGTTGTTATGATTTGTCTATGTCGTAAGGCCTGAATATGCCCTGCACCTTAGCCCCTCCCCTTCACCTTAGTCCCTCCCCTCTGTCTAATTGAAAATTGAGATAACACTTCCGCTTCGCGTAAACACACAAAATGAAGGGGGGAGGTGAACTAGTATTCAGCCTAAGACTGAGATTTAAATGTAAACTGTGTGTGTCTCTGTCTGTCTGTCCATCTGTCTGTCTCTCTCTCTCTCTCTTTGTGTGTTTTAGGACTTTGGGAACTGTTACCTTGGTCCCATGTCATGGATCATCCCAGTGTTTGTGGGTCTTTCCTGCTTCGGATCCGTCAACGGCTCCCTCTTCACATCCTCGCGGTAACAAATTAAAAACGCAGAAGAAATGACAGCAGTCCAGTTCTGAACTCAGACCTGTAGAAATAATCTCACTCTCTCTCAGGTTGTTCTTTGTTGGTGCTCGTGAAGGTCACCTCCCCAGTCTTCTATCTATGATCCATCCCACCATGCTGACCCCGCTGCCCTCGCTCATATTCACTGTACGTACTCCAACTCCCCAACACAGTTAAGGAGTCAGGGTTTAGGGTTTAGAGTTGGAACAAAACAGTAAAGTGACAATGCTCAGGTTCTTGTCTTTGGTTTCACCTCCTTCCTTTGGTTTGATCTTTTTCTTTCCTCCTCCGTCTCTCCAGTGTTTGATGACGCTCCTCTACGCTTTCTCCAATGACATCTTCTCTGTCATCAACTTCTTCAGCTTCTTCAATTGGCTCTGCATCGCCATGGCGATCGTGGGGATGATGTGGCTCCGTTATAAGAAGCCTGAGATGGAGCGACCAATTAAGGTAACCGAAAGACTGCCAGATTACCAGGTGACAGTCCACATGTGATGGTCACAGACACAGATCCATACATGTGACAATCACAGACTAAGATCCATCCATGCAAATGGTAAATGGTCTGCACTTATATAGCGCTTTTCCACCTTCATGGTTCTCAAAGCGCTTTACATTAGCTTTACATTCACACACACACACTCATACACCAGTAGGTTTCTAAGGTCTAAGGTCAGTCCTACTGGGGGCCTATGTCAGGGTTCAGTGTCTTGCCCAAGGACACTTCGACATGTGGACAGCCAGAGCTGGAACGCGAACCGCCAACCTCTCAGTCATTGGGTGACACACTCTACCAACTGAGCCACAGCAGCAACAATCACAGATTCGGATCTACGCATGTGACAATCACAGACACAAATCCACACAGGTGATGAGCACAGACACAGATCCATACAGGTGATTAGCACAGACACAGATCCATACAGGTGATGAGCACAGACACAGATCCATACAGGTGATGAACACAGACACAGTTCCATACAGGTGATTATCACTAACACAAATCCATGCATGTGACTATCACAAACACCGATCCTTGCTTGTGACAATCACAGATCCATACAAAGGCATTATCACAGACAGACCCATATATGTGATTAGCACAGAAAGATCCGTGTATGTGATTATCACAAACACAGATCCACAGATGTGACAATCAGAGATGCAGATCTGTGCATGTGATGATCACAGGCACAGATCCATACAGGTGACACTCGTAGATGCAGATCTATACATATGGTGATTACAGATCCAGATCCATACAAGTGATGATCACAGACTTGGATCAACACAGGTGATGATCAGACACAGATCCATACAGGTGACAGTCACAGACGCAGATCCACAATGGTGACGATCACAGATGCAATCCACGGGGGTGACTGTCACCAATGCAGAACTGTCTGTGATGATCACAGACACAGCTCTGCACATGTGACTATCACAGACACGGGTGACAATTACAGACACATATCCACATGTATGACGATTACAGATAAAGACCTGTGCATGTGGCAATCACAGAGCCATCTGACGATCAGCCATAGATCCATGCATGTGACAATCACAGACATAGATCCACATAGGTGATTATTATAGACACAGATCCACATCAGTGAGGATTACAGATCCACATAGGTAATGATCACAGACACAGATCCATGCTAGCTTTGTTCCACTCCAGTTAGTGTTGGTGCTAACAAATGGCTCCTTTCAACTGAAAGTGGACTGAAGGCAGATTAAAGTGTGTGTGTGTGTGTGTTCATCACAGAGGCCTATTGTTTGTGTGTGTTTTTTTTTTTATGTGTGCTTTTGTTCTTGTGGATTCCTTCCGTGATTCCGCTTTGTGAGTCCGTTCTGTTAAGGGGAAGAATCTCAGATCGTTTAGGGGTCGAGTCTCAGCTCTATCAGTGGGACAGTAGTGCTACTGTCTGTAGTGACCTCTGACCCCAAAGCTTTTCTTTCATTGTCCTCCCACTCTGTTCTATTCACTGCCTCTGCCTTTGTCTGGAATTGAGTCTGGGTTGAATGAACTCTCACAGTTACGCTAACGGTTCCAGTTCAGTTCCAGTTGGACTCAGGATAGAGAAGAAAAGAACAAAAGATTCCAACAGTCTGAAAAATTAAAGCAGTGACTCCAAGTCAATGTGAAAAACCAAACATGGATTCATGGACAGATTAATCTTTATTAATCTAATCAATTAAATTAAGTTTTATTTCTATAGCACCAAATCCTAACAGCTTATGCAATGACACTCTACACATGGAAACCTGACCTCAGGGACAATCACAGACCAATAAGGAGTAAGACCACAGTGACAATCACAGGTCAATGGAAACTAGACCACAGGCACAATCACAGACCAATGCAACAAAGGGATATAAGTGCAAGAAAATGTGCATCAATAAGGTAGAACAAAAAAACGAAAACAAAACAATGAATAATATAAAAGTAGGAATGCTGTCAAATGATTTTTAACCAGTTTAATCACATGGTTGCTTTGGACTCGTTTTGATTATTGATTATTAAATATTCATTTTTAATCTATTTTGTTTAATTTTTCATGAATGGACTTATTAAAGAAGTGAACATATCTGCACTGAACATGTTTGTCATAAGCTAGGTGACGCATTAGCCTAATGCTCGCATTATCCGGGTTAATGTGGTGTTTTAATTTGGAAGTGCTTCAGTGAAAAGAAAAAATTGAAAAATATTTAAAACAAGCTAAAATCCAATAAAATTAACTAAAAGTAAGCAGAAAAAAGCCACGAAAAATCCCAAACTCTTCTAAAATACAGAAAAAATAGGATAAAATATCCTAAACATGCAAAATAAGAATATACTATATGGAATTAAGATGTTTATATAACAGGTTCTTCCCATTCACCCTCTCATCCTCCTCTTCCTCAGGTGAACATGGTCCTGCCCGTTGTCTTTGTCATGGCCTGCATGCTCCTCAGGCTCCTCCTCCTCCCATTCACCCTTTCCTCCTCCTCCTCAGGTGAACATCATCCTGCCCATTTCCTTCGTCCTGGCCTGTCTGTTCCTCATCATTGTCTCCTTCTGGAAAACTCCGAAGGAATGTGCCATTGGTTTTGGGATCATTGGAACAGGTCTGCCTGTCTACGCCATTGGAGTCTGGTGGAAGAACAAACCCAAGTGGCTCCTCAATGCCATCTGTGAGTGGAACACCTGGACCACGTAGACCTGACCCACATAGACCTGAGTCTGGTGGAAGAACAAACCCAAGTGGTTCCTTGAACACTATCTTTGAGTGGAACAACAGGACCACCTGCACCACCGAAGTCTCTACTACCTACACCTGAACCACGTAGACCTAACCCACATAGATTTGGACCACTGAGATCACATACACTTGACCCACATAAACCTGGACCACATAGACCTAGACCCCTAGACCTTACCCACATAGACCTGGACCACCTAGACCACTGAGAGCACCTGACCCACACAAACCACGAACAGTACCACCTGACCCATTTAAACTTAAGGCCACATAGACCCAAGACCACCTGACCTACTTAGACCTGGTCCCAGGCAGGGTTATGATAGCTTTGGATTTTTCATTATAGTTTAGTTTTAGTTAGTTTTGACTTTTTTTCATCCAATTCAGTTAATATTAATTCATTTTTAGAGCAGGCTTGGTAGTTTTTATTAATTATCATGTTTTTCTAAATGCTTATACTAAAAATGCTTATACTAACATTTTAGTATTAGTTTTAGATTTTTGACAGGTTTTATCTTCCTCACCATTCTATTCGAAGAAATAAGTGAGGCATGGATCAACTGGGTCAGGTTGAGGTTGATTATGACAAGCAGTAAACCAAATAGAAACGCGTAGAAACCAGCAGTAAACTGGGTATAAACATAAATAAACCAACTTGGCAGCAGTAAAGCACATGCCTTAGCAGCTTAATCATCAACTGCTGCATAATTACCCAATTATTAATTTGCTTCATTTGAATTCAGCTAGCTGTTGCTAGTAACATCAAATGTTTTTTTTTTACATAAAAGGTTACATATCTCTGTAATTGTTATCTGACACTGCAGTGGGGTACATGGAAATTCATCCGTGCATCTGCCCGTCCATCCGGGAACACTTTACTCTTGATAACATTTGACAGCTTTGATGGAGGATCATCAAATTCATACCATACATGCCTCTCATGAAGCCCTTGCTCAAAAGTTTAATGGTTGCTCATACTTTTTGACACATGTTTTTTCTCACTTGTGCGATGGGGGACACAGGGCCTTAAGGCCAACAGCAGGCTATTTTTGGATTACTTTTCTGCCTCCTCTTTTCTTTGCTTCAACATTGTGCAGGTTAGGACTTGGAAGACCTTTTCACCCTTTCATAAATTCTGCTCCTTAGTACAGGATAGGCTAACACCAGCTTAGTACAGGCTAGTGTCTGTCTGATGCTGTCATTAAGCTCTGCTCAATGTTTACCTGTGTTTGGGTCAAAAAGAGGACCCGATTTAGGGGTGGAGATCTAACTCGGGCACCACTAAAGTAAATCCCATCCCCTGACCCTACTACTTTTTCCAGCTTTAGTCTGTAAACTGGAGTTAAATAAATCAATTTCCATCCAACATTGACAAAGATGAAAATGAAGGGAACTTTATCCAGACGTTTTATACGCTTTATTGTCCACTGTCGCCCCAGCGGGGTACGTAGAACTGCTGTTTGTCCGTCAGTTTGTCCGGGAACACCGTACTCTCAATAACTTTTGAAGAATCATCAAATTCACACCACACATCCCTCTCATGAAGACCTTGCTCGAGTTCAATAATTAGTGACCTTGACCTCGTTTTCAAGATTACAGAGCCAAGAGATGGGAGGAACATTGTACTTTCAATAACTTTTGACAGCTTTGATGGAGGATCACCAAATTTACACCACACATGCCTCTCATGAATGCCTTGCTCAAGTTCAATGATGACTCATACTTTTTGACACCTTCAGGCCAACAATAGGCCATATTTTAGTTTCGTAAGCACACAATACAGATTCAGTTAATTATTGTTTTTTTATATTAGAGTATTTATTTCAGTGAACAAAAATGGTTTTTAAATGTTAGTTTATTTTGTATACCTTTATTTTATACCTGCGACCAGGTCTATGTGGCACTGGTCCAGGTCTACATTTATGATTCATGGTTTGAAATTGTGATTTACAGACTGAAAAACCTTTCTGGAATGCAGCATTAAAGGAGTTTAAAGGGGAGTGAGCTTTTCATGCATGTCACATTTTAGTTACGTGTCAGTCACATTTTAGCCACATGACATGTTAGTCACATGTTTATGACATGTTAGTCACATGGTAGTTGCATGTATAACATGTTTGCCACATGTTGGTCACATATCCGTGACAGGTCAGCCAACATGTTAAGTCAAGTTTGACATGTTTGTCACGTTAGTCACATGTTTATGACATGTTAGTTATACGTTTGTCACATGTTAGTCAAATATCTGTGACAGGTTAGCCACACGTTAGTCACATTGATATGTTAGTCACATGTGTATGACTCCTTTCTTATTGTTGTTGTTTACAGTTTCCTCCACTGCCATGTGCCAGAAAGTGATGCAGGTGGTTCCTCAGGAGTCTTAACTCGACCCCCTTCACTTCAGAACCACAGCTGTTGGCCAATCAGAAGGCACTGACATCAACCGCTGACATCACAGCCCTGAAACACACACAAACACTCAGTCGTAGCGTCTCCTCCATCCAGAACATGTTGGACTCATTCTGTATGTGATTCGAGTCATTAATTTCTGACCCTCCTTTGTAGTGTGTCATAGGTTCTTATAGCGTTTTTGTTTTTTCTTTTTACTGACTTTTTCTTTTTACTGTTTATTTTGTCAATAAGTTGATGAGAAATGACTTGTCATCAGATCCTGTCTAGTTTTTTGAGTCGTGCCTTAACGTACCAGATGAAGTCAATACATTAGCGACGTGTCAATGTATGTATGTTTCAATGCTTTTCTGAATCTGTTCCATATTCATCCTGTTCACATGTTCTGTTCCCATGTTCTGACACGCTGAGCCTGGCTCCGAGAGCATCACCTGCTGTAGCTGTATGTTTTTTGGCAGGGGGGCTTAAGAGGGCCTTTTGTTCTGGACGAAGATATACTGGTTCCATTTGTTTGAATATTCACTGTGTAAATGTTTATGTTGGAATACATGTGGGAGGAGCCTTAAGGGGGGGGATTACTGTCCACACTGTCCTGACTGTAGTGTTTGCCCACCACCCCTGCAAGAGGACCAAAAGAATGATAGGCAGCATTGTTTCGATGGAGACAGTTGATTGATTGATGGAGGGAGGGAGGGGCTATATCTGTTCTGTTTTACATTTTTGTTCTTTCTAACACTCCAACAGCAGTTGTCGCTAATGCTAATGCTAACATGAACTGTAGGAATTGTATTTATTTATTTGTATTAGACATTTATCATTTGTGTCTGTAGTTTGTTTATTTTGTATTCGTGTCTATAGCTCTAGTTCGTTTACAGGGCATTTCTATGGAAAGTGCTTTACAAATAAAGTTTTTTTTTTCCACCTTTGTTTGGTTTTGCTTCTTTTATCACCTTTTTTTTAAACTCTCTACTATCTAGGTGTGGAATCCAGGAATTAAAAAGTTGTAATTTTGATATGATCTTCAAAATTTAAAATAATGTGCACATTATAAACAAAAGAGAATGACCAGACTACCGTCAGTCTCCCAAGTGTGCATAAAATGCACTATTATTCCATTATAACCACTGTTTTGTGCGATCCTTCGGCTCAAAGTGACCCGGTGGCTCACAAATGTACCTTTTCATACGTACTGTATGGTGCCATTGCTTAGTAATGAAAACCGTAAAATATCCTTGGGGGGTGGGGTGATGAGTCTATGGAACTGAACTTTGGAATCTGGGTTTGGAGGACACAGCCAGTGTGCCTTTTACAAAGGACAGCACAGGGTTAAGGCAGAAATCATAAAGTTTTTTCATCAAACATCAAGTATCACGGTAAAAAAAAAAAAAATATATATATATATATATACATATACATAAAGCTAATGATGCTAGAGAGAGCTAACATCGCAACTGGATGTCCAGTGTGTTGTTCTTAGTCATTCTTAAATGTGTATTTGTGTATTATTCTATGCAACAGCCCCTGGCCTATGACTTAGGCCAGGCTTCCTGACACTGGCCAGCATATGTGGCTCCAGAATGCATCAATAGCCTTGAGATTTCAGTACAGTGTGTCTTCTCTTCTGGAGGTAGATCTGTTGATGCCCAGTGTCAGAAAGCCTGGTCTTGGTCACAGGTAATTTTCTGGATTGTTCACTCAAATGCTAAAATAATCAAAATAGTTGCAAATTGTATTTTTTTTTATGTGCTACTTGAAAAATCAGTTAATTGTGGCAGTTCTGATCATATTACTAATGTTTATCATATATTACTGTACAGCATGTTTCTATTTCAGTATTATTTCTTAATATACTTAACATACAGTAATACTATTGTATTACTGATTTACTTCTAATGCACTGTTTCACAAGTTTAGCAAAATATAAAAAGGTAAAAATGTGCACCAAGTAATGTATTGCAAGAATTGTGGTTGTGCAATATGTTGTTTTGTTTATGTTATTAATATTGGCATTTCTGTTGATTTCTGTCAAGATGGTCACTGAAACTGACACGATATCGCACAGCCCCACCTAGAATATATATATATATATATATATATATATATATATATATATATATATATATATATATATATATATATATATACATAAAAAAAAAAATAAAAAAATGTTCCTCTCGCCCCACGTGGGCGGTGTCTCCTTCAGGCTCGGGTCCTCTACCAGAGGCCTGGGAGCCTGAGGGTTCTGCGCAGGATCTTAGCTGTTCCTAGCAATGCGCTCTTTTGTACAGAGATCTCTGATGTTGTTCCTGGTATCTGCTGGAGCCATTCTCCCAGCTTGGGGGTCACTGCCCCTAATGCTCCGATCACTACTGGTACCACTGTTGCCTTCACACTCCACATTTTCTCTAACTCTTCTTTCAGCCCTTGGTATTTCTCAAGCTTCTCATGTTCTTTCTTTCTGATGTTGCTATCACTGGGGACTGCTACATCTATCACCACCACTGTCTTCTCATGTTTATCCACCACCACTATGTCAGGCTGATTGGCCATCACCATCTTGTCAGTCTGGATCTGGAAGTCCCACAGGATCTTGGCCTGTTTGTTCTCTGTCACCTTTGGGGGGTTCTCCCATCTTGACCCTGGGACCTCCAGTCCATACTCTTTACAGATGTTCCTATACAGTATGCCCGCTACCTGGTTATGCCTCTCCATGTATGCCTTGCCTGCCAGCATCTTACACCCTGCTGTGATGTGCTGGACTGTTTCAGGGGCTTCTCTACACAGCCTACACCTTGGGTCCTGTCTGATGTGGTAGACCCCGGCCTCTATTGCTCTGGTGTTCAGGGCTTGTTCTTGTGCAGCCATGAGTAGCGCCTCTGTGCTGTCCTTTAGTCCAGCCTTTTCCAGCCACTGGTATGTCTTTTCCATATCAGCCACTTCCTCAATTTGTCGATGGTACACGCCATGCAAGGGTTTGTCCCTCCATGATAGCCCCTCTTGTTCCTCGACCTTACTGGGCTTTTGTTGCCTGAGGCATTCACTTAGCAGTTGGTCATTGGGGGCCATTTTCTTGATGTATTCCTGGAGGTTCGCCATTTCCTCCTGGACAGTAGTTCTGACACTTACTAGTCCTCGGCCCCCTTCCTTTCGCTTAGTGTACAGCCTCAGGACACTGGACTTGGGGTGGAACCCTCCATGCATGGTAAGGAGTTTCCTTGTCTTGATATCAGTGGCTTGTATCTCTTCCAGTGGCCAGGATATTATCCCAGCTGGGTATCTGATTACTGGCAGGGCATAGGTGTTAATGGCCTGGATCTTATTTTTGCCGTTCAGCTGACTTTTCAGGACCTGTCTTACCCTCTGTAGGTATTTGGCTGTGGCTGACTTCCGAGCTGCCTCCTCATGATTACCATTTGTCTGTGGGATCCCTAGGTATTTGTAACTTTCCTGCACATCTGTGATATTCCCTTCAGGTAGGTCAACCCCTTCAGTTGTGATCACCTTTCCTCTTCTAGATATCATCCGCCCACATTTATCTAGTCCGAATGACATCCCAATGTCTTTGCTGTAGATCCGGGTGAGGTGAATTAGGGAATCAATGTCACGCTCATTCTTGGCATACAGCTTGATGTCATCCATGTAGAGGAGGTGGTTGATGGATGTTCCACTTCGGAACTGGTATCCGAAGCCACTCTTTGAGATGATCTGGCTGAGGGGGTTTAGGCCTATGCAGAACAGCAGGGGGGACAGAGCATCTCCTTGGTAAATGCCGCATCTGATGTTCACCTGTGCAATTGGCTTTGAGTTGGCCTCCAGAGTTGTCTTCCACAGCCTCATTGAGTTCTGGATGAACTCTCTTAGTGTCCTGTTGATGTTATACAGTTTTAAGCATTCCAGTATCCATGTATGTGGCATTGAGTCATAGGCTTTCTTGTAATCAATCCAGGCAGTGCACAGGTTGGTGTTCCTCGTCTTGCAATCTCGGGCAATTGCCCTGTCAACCAGTAGCTGGTGTTTGGCTCCCCTGGTGTTGTTGCCTATTCCTTTCTGTGCTCTGCTCATGTATTGCTCCATGTGCCTACTCATCTTAGTCGCTATGATGCCTGATAGAAGCTTCCATGTGGTGCTGAGGCAGGTTATAGGCCGGTAGTTAGATGGTATTGTTCCCTTCTGGGGGTCCTTCATTATGAGGACTGTCCGGCCCTGGGTTAGCCACTCTGGGTGGTTTCCCAATATCAGCAGCTGGTTCATCTGTGCTGCTAGGCGTTCATGGAGTGCTGTCAGTTTCGGGCCCAATCATGTCGGGCCCTGGTGCTGTCCAGCTCTTCATTTTGGACACTCTGGTTTGGATGTCTGCTAGTGTGATGACTACTGGGTCTTGTTCTGGGAGTTGGCTGTGCTCTGCCTGTAAGTCTGTCAGCCATTGGGCATTGGTGTTATGTGTTGCCTCCTTCTCCCAGATGCTCTTCCAGTATTGCTCAGTTTCAGCCCTAGGTGGGTCTGTTGTCACCTTGCCCCCCTGCCATTGAGAGTAGACCTTAGCTGGGTTGGTGGAGAACACCTGGTTTATTCTCCTGGCCTCTACCTCTCTTGTGTATCTCTTTAGGCGGGTAGCTAGTGCTGTGAGCCTTTGCTTAGCAGTCTCCAGTGCCTCAGCTGTGGACAGTTTGTTGTATTTCTTGGGCAGTTCTTTCCTCAGATTCACACCTCTGCTTAGTTCTGTTAAAACACTGACTTCTCTCCGTGCTGCCATGATCTTTGCCTCTAGCCTTCTCCTCCATGGCTGCTCTGGCTGTTCATCTTGTAGCCAAGCATCTCAAGGATTACGGTTGCTGCTGCATACATCAGCTGATTGGTCTCAGTGATGGTAGTGGTAGGGATAGTTTGCAGTGCAGTGTTCAGGTCCTCCAGTAGAGACTGGTCTGGTACTTTGTTCTTTAGCCTTGGCAAGCAGGTAGTTGTGTTCCCCCAGGATTTCATGATTCTCTTTCTCAGGTCAGCTGCCCTTGTGTTTAGTCTTTCTGGGGCTTGGTACCCAATCTCGATATTTGGGGGTGGTGGTGAAACCACCCCCAAGCTGACCTGTCGTCCTGGCTCCCCCTTGCCGTAGCATCTTTGTACCGTGGATGAGGTACAACGCTGTACCTCATTGATCTCTAGCTGTGATAGCAACCTCTTATTGCGGATATTCGAACACTGAGCTAGGAGCTGTTTCTTAGTCAGTGAGGATGTGGGGTTTCGAAGCAACCATTTCTCCCACATCCTCTGCATGTACCCTCTCTCACTGGGGTTACTCCCGTAGTAACACTCCATCAGTACCATGTTCTCTGCCCTGCTCCATGAATGTCTTGTTCCAGTAGCCAATTTAACATCAGGGTGTCCTGGTTCCTCAACCCCTAACGCGGACCTTGTTGTCCCGGGCGCCGTCCGAGCCGGTATGACTCTATTTATTGTATCGCTCATCGTGAGGTATAGGCATGTATACAATCCTGTCTCTGAGGTCCTGAGAGAGTTCTTTAGTCTTACCCATGCTGGAGAGTTTGGAATCTGTCTGATTGTCTGATTCTGTGAACAGGTGTCTTTTATACAGGTGATTATTTAGAACAGGTGTCTTCAATTCAGGTAACAAGTTGATTGGGAGTGTGTAACTGGTCTGTGAAAGCCAGAACTCCTAATGCATACTAGAGGATCAAATACTTATTTCCCTCAATGAAATACAAATAAATTCATATATATTCCTTCAAGTTATTTTCTTGATTTTCGTTTTGATATTCTGTCTCTTCATGTTAGAATACATCTACCATTAAAAGTATAGATTGATCATGTCTTTATTAGTGGGCAAACCAACAAAATCAGCAAGGGATCAAATACTTTTTACTCTCACTGTATATATATATATATATATATATATATATATATATATATATATATATATGATAACGATGGAGCCTCTGAATGTCCAAATATGGTCAGATCCAATCATCACGAAAATTTTATTTGACATTCATTATTAATTATTGAGATAATTAATGAATCAACAAGATTTAAACAGTTTATATCAGTAGATGATTTTGGTCAGTGAAGAATCTTTATGGTCTTTATGGGCCACAGGTCATCTTTGGCAAATGGACTGCACATATATAAAGTCTTTTCACCTTCATGGTGCTCAAAGTGCTTTACATTAGCCTCATATTCACCCAGTAGGTTTCTAAGGTTCTGTCAGTCCTACTGGCAGCCCAAGTCGGGGTTCAGTGTCTTCAGTGTCTGAACCATACAATACCGCCCCATACATTACTTTGGTAAATGTATATGTGTATGAAAACCAAATTTTAATCCTTTAAAACCCAAAACAGTTCTTTAAACTTGAACTGGTTCTTTAAAACCTGAGCCAGTTATTTAAAACCTGAGACAGTTCTTTAAATGTGAACCAGTTCTTTAAACCTGAACTAGTTTTTGAGTTACCGGCCTGGGCCGATAACTCTATGTCGTGGCGTTGCGTTCGTCGGCGTCTGTGTACAACAAGATCTCAAAAACCGCGTGATAACTTTTTCCTAATTTGGTGTGAACTTTATATGGGTCACAATCTTGCTTCCCCTTACAAGGCTTATCCGTTGAATCCTTCGTCTGCGGTCGGCGGCCAATTTTATGCCAAAAATGGCCATTTTCGACACTTTGGTGCATTTTTCTCAAAAACTGTCTGAAAACTTTTTTTGTTATTTATGCAAATGATTCAGTATTATGACCTGCTTCTGCGGTGCGAACGGTGTCTTCATTGAATCACTCCTTCCTAGGGTTCAGTAGGCGACCGATGGTGGAACTTAGCACTTTCCTAATGTTTTACAATGAGGCAATATTTAATCAATTTAGGGGTCCAAAATCTTGCTTATTGTGGCCAATAGAGCAAGGAATATGTTGGACAGTAGTAGGAAATCATGTATGGTCGCGACATATGAAAGGCCCAACATTGCGACAGCGTTTTACCCCTTTGAGGGCCCTACCTGTACAAGGGACCTCTCATTGCATGCATATTGTGACGTTCAGGCAAGCCAACACAGCTAGAAATGCTACTGAAGAATGTATTCCATGATGACAGATGTTCTTTCACCAGGTGTCAGCTGTGCTCTCAGCACAACAGCACGGCCACCTGGTGAATGGTGAGGGTATTGCTGACATCTGACCTCCAGTCTGTGTGTAAGAAAGCTGGTTTGTCTGTAGGTTCTAGAACGTCATCAGTTTGTGTCTTGGTAAGAACAATGGTGCCCCATACAATGTATCAGACAGTGTATAGCTCTACTTGGACATCCCCAAACCTGTCAATGTGGTGTGTCAGGACAGACATTCACCAAAACAACTGAAATGCCATGTGCTGCAATGGGCGATAATACAGGATGTGAGTGTGTTCATTGATCATGCACATGAACAATCATAGCTATTTGCAGTGCACTAGCCACACCTGAATTCCGAATGCCCAAAACAAACATGTAAGTGGTTTCCAGGTCCCCCATCCAAGTGTCATGTGACTTTTTATATTGGTAGATCTATTCATGCTTGTTTCTGTTTGTATTAATTCGGTATGACATGTATCAAAAATATGAATAAAGTGAATGTCATACTAGTCTTTATTATATCTGTTTTGTGCACGATATGGCAATCGGGCTTATTTCTAAACCACACAGCACAAGCGTAACAAGACATAAAAATTGGAAAAGATAATCAGATTTCCCCAACTTTGGCAGATCCCCATGGCCCTTAAGAGCCACAGACAGCGTATGATCCAATCCTTTGCCGGTAACTCACAGTGCCCTTGGCGCTCTGTTTTAACTAGTCTTCATTGGTCCTGAACCAAAAATATTTATTCCTTTATAAGTTTCAGTTTTACATCATATCTGATCATGAACTTAGACATTGAGTGACACTAAAATGTTAAAATCAAGGTCACATGATTTGAAAAGATAAGTACTCAGTTACTATTGGTGACAGATTGGAAATTACGTATAGGCTCCGAAATTACATGACATTTGACCTTCAATGACCTTAAAAGGTCAAACCCATAGTCTCACATTTTGAGAGGGAGATGTCTATTAAGAGCTAAAATGTTTGTGAGGTGGTGGGGCTTGTTGTGACAGAGAGGGTGGGGTTTGGGGTGTGTGTGTGTGTGTGTGTGTGTGTGTAAAACTAATCCTCTCAAGTATTCAGAGCATTTACTGTGATGCATGCATGGGCTGCTGGATAATGGCAGCTTTTCAACCTGTCAGTGGGTTAAAGTTAAAGTTGAAAACAGACCAGTGTAGAATCTGAGCGCCGCCTGCTGTTCAGATGCTACGACGTGGCAGTGGAGCAGGTTACCAGCTTTAAATTCCTGGGGATTCACATCTCACAGGACCTCTCCTGGACGACCAACTGCTCCAGCCTGGTCAAGAAGGCTCACCAGCGCCTATTCTTCCTGAGGACTCTGAAGAAGAACCATCTCTCTTCAGATATCCTGGTGAACTTTTACCGATGCACCACCGAGAGCATCCTAACCAACTGCATCACAGTCTGGTATGGGAACTGCTCCGTCGCAGATAGGAAGGCAATGCAAAGGGTGGTGAAAATCGCCCAGCGCATCACTCCCTGCCATTGAGGACATTTTCAGGAGGCGCTGAAATATTTCAAAAGACTCCTTTCACCCAGCACACAGACTGTTTGTCCTCCTGCCCTCTGGGAGGCGATACAGAAGCCTACGGACAAGAACCACCAGGTTCAGGAACAGTTTCATCCCCACAGCCGATCTCCTTGCTGAACTCTGTCCCCCAATAACCCCACCCCCTCTTCTCACTCACACAACAACCCTCATCCCTAATCACTTGTCACTTTTATTCATCACTTGCACTATCAATTGCACCTACCTCATTGCACTACTGTACATACTGTTAATTATACCATAATCACTGTAATAATGCATTGTATCATTGTCAATAACCTGTCTATTGTCTGTACATACCTTCCTCAAAAATCTATAATATTATAGTTACTCATACTGTAACATAGTCATAGCCTGTTATAGTTTGTACATACCTGCATCCATAGTTATTTATATAATCTCATTCTAGCACCTTCTACATATACTGTGTATATTTACAAAGTCTATATTATTTATTCACTGCTATGCACTTCTGGTTGGATGCTAACTGCGGCGGCTGTGGCTCAGCTGGTAGAGCGGGTCGTCCGATGATCGAAGGGTTGGCGGTTCGCGTCCCGGCTCTGGCTGTCCACATGTCGAAGTGTCCTTGGGCAAGACACTGAACCCTAAGTTGCTCCCAGTAGGGTCAGGCAGCGCCTGTGTCTTGGCAGCAGCTGTCTACTGGTGTATGAGTGTGTGAATGGGTTTCTGTGAAGCGCTTTGTGACCCATGTCTGTGAAAGGCGCTATACAAATAAAGATTACTTACTTACTTACTAACTGCATTTCGTTGCTCTGTACTTGTGACATGTGCAATGACAATAAAGTTGAATCTGAATCTATAATGTTATTGCATGTGCTCTAAAAAGGCTCCTTGAGCTGAGCATGGTCCACTGGATACAGGTGACTGTTCTTTAAGGTAAAGGCAATGTACTTTATTTTATCATTTATACAACTGTACAAAGAAATTTGTCCTCTGCATTTAACCCATCCTTTTTGATGACGTTAGGGCAACCCGTAAGGAGCAGGGGGCAGCTATGCACGGCGCCCAGGGAGGCATCTCCTGCTGTAGAGCCAGGGTGATGGTCAGAATCACCTGGCTAGAGGATTTTACCCTAACAAGCAGGTTTTTGGGAAACTGGAGGAAACCCATCCAGACATGGAGAAAAACATGCAAACTCCACACAGAAATGCCTGCATGGTCCGTGAATCCAACTCGGGTCTTCTTGTTGTGAGGCAAGAGCGCTCAGCCACAGTGCTGCCATGGTTTTTAAAAAAATTATGAAAAAACAAACCAATAAAAAAAGAAAACTAATGAAACAACAAACAAATAAACAAAACAAACGAAGAACGTGTGTTCGGGGACAAGGGTTCAAATCCTCTGTTAGCTTTTAGTGTTTAGCAGTTCACTAACCAAAGCAGACAGAAAAAAACCTCCAGAAATACTCTGGTAAAGTCCCCACATAGACCTGGCTTCAAGTCCCATATGGACCTGGGTTGGAGTCCCAAAATGAATGTGGGTTCAAGTGTAATTAAAGCAATAGAATGAGTCCAACCTTTAGCCATTTCAATGTAGTCTGCTAAGAACTGAAGGAGTTATTCTTTTTATTTTATTTTTAGTTATAGCAGAGCTTCTGATGTGTGTAATAATGGAGTGTTGTAAATAATTCATAAATAATCTCATCTGTCATTTCATCTCATCTCATCTCAATCCTCTTGCACTTCAAGGTGCATAGAGCCAACTATGGCAACCAGGTCTCTCCATTTGGGTCTGTCAAGTGTCACAACCTGGCACTTTTCATGACAAAAAAGAAGGGAAAATGCACAATACTAACAAAAATGCAAATATTTATTTAAGAAAAGAATGCAAAATCCAAATACAGATGAGTTGTGGATATCAATAATATCAGTAGTGTGCATGAGAACAAATGCAGACAAAAAAAAGAAAAAAAAAGTAGTGTGCATGTGGATGATTGGAAAGTATGAATGTAATGTTGTCAGGCTGAAATGAACAAAATGGAATGCAAACAAAAGGTGCTGCTGGTAGAGGAGCGAGTGCCTGAATTAAGGCTGGACGCCATGTTCAGTGATCAGGAACATGGGGCCAAGATCAGGATGATCACCTTTCAAAAATACACCAGACTGTAATGTCATCACCCAACCAATATAGACCCACTGGCAAGCATTAGGGGCTGTACCACCCACCCCCCCACCCCCCATAACCTTCCTGCTCTTGTCCTCAAACCCCACCATTGTCAGCAAGCCTGGTATCTGGGAAACAGCACATTTAAGAAAACATGCAAAGTTAAGATTTCAAAAATATTACAAAATGGCATATGACCTCATTTTGCAGTTTGGATTTAAAGCCAATAAGTTAAGTCATAGGGGCGTGTGATAATGCGTCAGCTATAACATTGTAGACCCCTTTAATGTGTTGAATATCCAAGTTATATGCCTGCAGAAAAACAGTCCATCTCATAGGTCTCTGATTTGGGCACACCAGAGAATGCAAAAACGTCAGAGGATTATGGTCATCATAAACCTCAAAGTTCTGTAATGGCCAAATCAATGCCAGTGCCTCCTTTTCAATTATTGAATAATTAGACTGATAACCATTAAATTTTTTAGAAAGGAAGCTGACTGGTGTCATCACCTTATGGTCATCCTCCTGGCTGGCATCCACCTGAAGCTCAAAGGTCCAGTGGAAGTGTGGAGCTGCCAGTACAGAAGAGCAGAGCAGAGATTTTATTACCTCCGCCAAGGAGGTTATGTTTTTCGTTGGTTAGTTTGGATGTTTGTGTACAAGATAACTCAAAAAATTATGGATGGATTTTGATGAAACATTTTTTTTGGTAATGGGGAGATCTGGAAATGATTAGATTTTGGTGGTGATTGGGGAGGGGCTGTCTACCTTGGCAGAGGTCTGTGTTGTCAGAGTGCTTTTGTAGTCTTGTCAAATGCTTTTTGACATTCCAAAGACCAATTAATTTAGCTTTGACCTTCAGGAGTTGAGTAAGTGGAAAGGTAACAGATGAAATGTTTTTGCAAAAGCCCCTATAGTATCCGACCAAACCCTGAAGTTCTTTTTTCATGGTGGGCTGTGGATACTTTAGCCATAACTTTAGCTTTGACCGGACCTACATGACCTTGTCCTACCACCTGACCCAGGTATGTTACAGTCACTTTGGCAAACTCGCATTTGGCCAAGTTAACGGTGAGGTGCGCCTCCACCAGTCACCCAAACAGGGCATAGATGTGCTCCAAACGAGAGGCCAAGTATCACTGCATATTACCAAATCATCCAAATGTCAAAGGAACTCAGTGTACTGTACTTCCCCCAGCATTCTAACTCCTAGGGTAGTCCAAACTGAACTGCGACTCATACACCACATAATTTTTTAACTAACCTGATCATAGGCTTTCTCGAACAGGAATGTTTTAAGCCTAGTTTTAAATGTAGAGACTGTGTCGGCATCTTTAATATTAAAGGGAAGCTGATTCCATAAGACAGGGGCCTGATAACTAAAGGCTCTAGCTCCTACTGTACTTTTAGAAACCCTAGGAACTTTCAATAAACCTGCATTCTGAGAACGAAGGGTTCTATTGGGTTGGTATGGAACCAGATCATCTTTAAGATAAGAGGGGCCCATACCATTAATGGCTTTATATGTAAGGAGGAGGATTTTAAATTCAATTCTAGACTCAACTGGTAGCCAATGAAGGGTTTGGAGCACAGGGGTGATGTGTTCTCTTCTATTTGATCCTGTTAATAATCTTGCTGCTGCATTTTGAACCAGTTGCAAGCTTTTTAGGGAATATTTAGGACACGCTACAAGTAAGGAGTTACAATAATCTAATCGTGATGTAACAAATGCATGAATTAATTTTTCTGCAGTCGTTTTAGACAGAATATTCCTAATTTTGGCTATGTTGCGCACGCAGGTGAAAAAAGGCTGTTCTGCAAGTTTGGTTAATGTGCATTTTGAATGAAAGATCTGGATCAAATAAAACTCCTAAATTTTTAACTGTGGCACTGGGTGTTACACTTAAGCTGTCCAGAGTAACTATGTAACTGTGGTCAGGTAGGGAGTCTCTCGCATTTTTAGGACCAATTATAACGACTTCAGTTTTTTCAGGGTTCACTAAAAGATAATTGGCACTCATCCAAGTCTTTATGTCTTGTACACATGTACTTAGTTTATCTATTTGCCTGGTCTGATCAGGTTTAATAGATAAATATAGCTGTGTGTCATCCGCATAACAATGAAAATTAATACCATGATTTCTAATGATGTTACCTAAAGGGAGCATATATAGTGTAAACAAAATAGGCCCAAGGACTGACCCTTGGGGCATGCCATAATTAACTCTGGAGGACTGCAATGATTGGGCGGCTGTGGTTCAGTTAGTAGAGTGGGTCGCCCAATGACCGAGAGGTTGGCGGTTCGCATCCTGGCTCTGGCTGTCCACATGTCGAAGTGTCCTTGGGCAAGACACTGAACCCTGACTTAGGCCCCCAGTAGGACTTACCATAGACCTTAGAAACCTACTGGTGTATGAGTGTGTGTGTGAATGGGTGAATGAGAGGCTAATGTAAAGCGCTTTGAGCACCACGAAGGTGGAAAAGCGCTATATAAATGCAGTCCATTTACCATTTACCATTTGTTGATTGACGTGAACAAATTGGTAGCGATCCGATAAATATGATTTAAACCAGCAGAGGGCTGCTCCTCTAATACCTATCTCAGATTCTAATCTGTGCACTAAGATACTGTGGTCAATGGTGTCAAAGGCTGCACTAAGGTCTAATAACACCAGGACCGATATTAATCCGATGTCAGCGGCTAATAATAAGTCATTAGTAACTTTAACTAACGCTGTTTCAGTGCTATGATGGGCACGAAAGCCAGACTGAAACTGTTCAAATAAACTATTATCCTGCAGGAATTGGCACAGCTGTTTAACTATTACTCGTTCTAAAACCTTTGACAGGAAGGGCAAATTGGATATAGGCCTATAATTGGCTAAAATGTCAGGATCTAGGGTAGGCTTTTTCAGAATTGGTTTAATAACAGCATATTTAAATGATTGCGGCACATATCCAGTAGTTAAAGAAGTGTTAATTATATTTAGGACAGTGCTAATAATTAGGGGCAAAATCTCTTTAAAGAGTTTTGTTGTAATTGGATCTAAGAGGCAGGTGGCTGATTTGGAAGACATGATAATAGATATGAGATCAGTTTGGTCTACAGTGGTGAAATTATTTAGTGTTACAGAGGGATTTATTAAAGGGCCTAGGTTTGAAAGCGCTACTTTTTCTGATCTAAATGTGTCTATTTTCTCTCTAATAGTTGATATTTTATTGTTCAAGAACTGCAGGAAATCATCAGAACAGAGCGCGGATGGAATAACTGGTTCCACGGAGGTGTGGCTGTTTGTCAGTCTGGCTACAGTACTGAACAGGAATCTAGGGTTATTCTTGTTTTCTTCTATTATGGATGAGTAATATCTAGTTTTGGCTGTACGCAAAGCTTGCTTATACTTTATTAGGCTATTTTTCCAGGCATTGAGAGAATCTTCTGAGTTGGATCGCCTCCATTGCCTCTCTAATTTACGTGTTGCTTGTTTAATGGAGCGAGTGTCAGCGTTGTACCATGGGGAGGTTAATCTAACCTTAGTAGTTTTTAACTTGAGGGGGGCAACTATATCTAACGTAGTTTTTAATGTGAGCATGGTACTATCAACTAACTCATCACTTATACTGGGACTAAATGTGTCCTTTACATAATCACATGACACAGGCACAATTAGTGACTGAATTAACTCTTTGTACTTTGAGACAGCATGGTCACATAGTATCCTTTTCATTTGTGTTTTAATCACTGAGGTAGAAATATCCTAAAACAAAACCTGGAAGGTCATTAAAAAGTGATCTGAGAGTATGGGATTATGGGGAAAAACGATGAGGTCATTAATTTCAACACCAAGTGTTAAGATCAGATCAAGAGTATGTCTGTGAATGTGGGTTGGTTTATTAACATTTTGGATAAAGCCTAATCCGTCTAGTAGGTCACTAAATGCATTACTAAGAGAGTCAGCGTTGTTATCAACATGTATGTTAAAATCACCAACTATTATAATCCTATCCGAGTTCAACACTACACTGGATAGAAAGTCAGAGACTTCTAATAAAAATTGTGAATAAGGGCCAGGAGGGCGGTAGACTATGACAAAAAGGACTGGTTTTTGGTTTCTGCAGTTGGGGAAAGTAATGGATGAAACTGGGCTTTGAAAGGAGTGGTAAGTGGGATTAGTTTTATGATTAATTTTAGGGCTAAGACCTAAACTGGAGTGGGATATTACTGCAACTCCTCCACCATGGCCACTGGTTCTGGCTGTGTGATAGTTCACATGTGTTGGTGGTGTGGATTTAATGCGACATATACATCCTGCTGCAGCCAGGTTTCAGTCAGAGCTAAAATATCAATTTTGCAATCACTAATTAGATCGTTTATTAACAAAGATTTGGAAGAAATAGATCTAATATTGATCAATCCACATTGGATAAAATTGTTAGGTGTTCTTTTAATCTGATTATTACTTAAAACTATTTTTATGAAATTATTTGGTCTCACTCCTATAGGTTTTATAATATTAGGTTTATTTTTAACTATACGGGGTTTATTATTAACTACACAGGGAATAGACACAGTCTTTCTATTATTTGCTACAAGGTGGGTTTGTGACAACTCAGAGTAAAGTGGATGCACAGAGAAGTGTTTTACACTATGACTCTGCGCCTGGGCCCTCATGTTCAGACTCTGGTAAATATGACAATAACATATCTAAACTAGGAAGACACTCAGAGTTTTTTTTAACAACCATACAAGAAGCTGTCATCAGGCTCAGGCAAAACACCACCTGCACTACAATCATTCAGAGCCATCCACAGCCCACCACATAACAGTCTGTTTTGCATGAAATAGCCACTAGTTACACTGCTAATTTCAGGAGTGGACAATACTCTGCTAAAGATTTCTTTAAGAGAGGAATCACTCTGATGTTACTGCACCAATTGGTGTGTGACACAGACAAGGGAAAGTCAGACAGAGATGGAGCATTAAAAGCTTCACAATTCCTTTCAGTGTCCGTTTCCAGCTCACTGTTAGTCATGGCACATGACACGGCACATGCAGGTAAATCACTGAAGCTCAGATCAGAGACTGCAGACACAAGACAGCACAAAGTGACAGGTGATGGAGGAGGAGGATCCACCCAGACATGGCCGGCAGCAGGGCTCTACAGTGCGCCCATTTCACTCGCATTTGCGAGCAAATATTTCATCATGCGAACGAGGAAAACAAAACAGTCGCACATGTGCGAGTGCTTCTTGCAGCACACAATAAGGCACACTAGGGTTGTCAAAAAAATCGATTTTAGATACTAAATTGATATTGACCCTTGGTATCTAATTAGATACTAAGTTGCTGGAAAATCCAATTTTTGTTTTTATGGCGCGTCGCCGCTTTTTTGTAGCGGGTAACGTTAAGAATTGTAAACAGGCATCAACGCGGTCAGCTCTGGCACAGCCGTAATGCCGGCGTGTAAATTAAAGTCTCTTTTTTTCTCCAGCTGCCTCTGACAGCACACGGGATGACGCCAGTGCGACCACAGACCTATACACTATTTCTATAGGTCTGTGATTGCGACCATCCGATGCAACTTTGCTTTTAAAGGCCTCGATATAGTCTAACGTCTATGCGTGCGAGTGGCAGCCAGGCAGTAGCGCATAGTATCACGTTACCACCACGGAGGCCACCGTGAGCATGTCAGCCTATCATTTTTGACGTGCGCGCTGCTAGTCCCGTATGGCAAGCCAAAGTGTTCACATAGCCACGTGTTGTCTTTATTATATCACGCGTTACAGTACGTGCACTGGTACGCGCACTGGCGCGCACAATGGCACGCGTTCTAGAACGCGTTCTGTAACGCGTGATATAATAAAGACAACGCGTGGCTATGTGAACACTTTGGCTTGCCATAGTCCCGCAAGGTGTCCGCGGTGGTCACATGATGCAATACGCTGCCGCCCGCGCACATAATGCTCGACCATAAAGAGGCTTGTAGTTAGCACTGCAGAAGGGCTTGAGCAAAAAGATAGGCCTACCTTAACTTGCCAAGAGATAGGCATGCATTTATTCTGCACCCGCACTCACTACCTTTTTTTTAGCAGTCCATGGAGGAAATTTTAAAAGGAATCCTTCACATCTCCAGTATCGAAATTAGTATCGAGTATTATCCTTAGTATCGGTATCGAGTTGGAAATTTTAGTATTGTGACAACCCTAAGGCACACACACAGACCTGAGGAGCTAATGAAAGTCTACTAAAAATTAATTAAAACTGTGTGAACAGCTCCGCATAGTTGAGACAAACACGGCACATATTGAAAGGATTAATCATTCTAAAATGTATTTAATAACAAGGCAGCCAATACAACGTTCTAAAATGTATCAAAGGACAAAGCATCCCATAATACAAAGTTATGTTATGGTCTGCTCTAAATTAACACAAATGACAGCAGTCATTCAAGAATGTTGGTATCTGTGCGTAAGTACTGCACTGTAAATAAATAAACATTTAAACTAAAACCTACTTGTGCCCCTATTTTTTCTTGTGTGCTCCTAAATTTTTTAACTTAGGGGCACGTGTGCTCCTGGAAAAAAAAATTAGTGTAGAGCCCTGGCCGCCAGTCAGGCCATTGCCCACAAGAAAATGAATCCACTCAATAGGCAGCACTGGCCCCACAGTCACTTCACCTTGGGCCAACTCACAGTTTAGAACAACCTTATGCAAAGAGGCAGTAAGATTGGTTAAACTCATACCCTGACTAAAAATACTTTCACCAGTATCTGTGTCAGTGGATAAGGGCAACACAGAGCTCACAATATACGAATCATAAGATCCCGTATCCCTCAGGATTTTAACTGGAACCTCCACATTACTTCCTACCAGTGACACAAAACCATCTCTAATGAAAGGAGCATATGCCTCTAAAACACCTGGCTCCCCAACAGATGTAAGTACTTCATACAGCTAGTAACAGGTGAAGTAGTGGCCATAGGTGTAATAGAAGAACTAGTTTTAGAGTGTCACATAGGACAATCTGCTTTCCAATGTCCAGATCAGCGATAATAATTACAAGTTCTACTGCTGTCAAAACTGCCTCATGGCTTTAACTCAGCCTTAAACACAGGCTTCCCAGGACACATCTGATCAGCCACCACAGTACCGCGATTAGACCCATTCCACCCATAACCATCACGAGCTGAGATTCAGTCTCTAAAGCTGACACAGCTGCATTGGCAGCAGAAGTAATCTTTTGTTCATTAATATAGGTAACAATTGAACCAGGCAGTGCATTCTGAAACTGCTCTAAAATAAGCAGGTCACCCAAACCAAAAGTTGAAACATTCAGGGTAGTTAACCAACATTTAAAGAGGGTTGTCATATCATGAGTGAACTCAACATAAGATTGGCAATTTTTTTATTCCCCATGATCTAAAACATTGATGGTAGGCTTCTGGTATGAGCTGATATGTCTTAAGCACAACAGATTTTATTTTAACATAGCTAAAGCTCTCCTCCAAACATAAAGATGACTAAGCCTCTTGTCCCTGGCCCGTGACGATGCACTGGAGCAGCAGTGCACACTCACAATCAGACAAGCACCTCGCTTCAGAAACTCGTTCAAACTCATGTTTTTTTTTTCATTTATTTGTGCTCCCTAAGGCGTCTGTAATAATGAAGGAGTGTTGTAGGAAATTGCAATCTCCTGCTGTTTTCTACGAGTTGCTGCCAAATTTGGCATCGCAGCCTGATTTGACCTTCAGTGTCACAGACCATTATTTTGAAAGAGCTGATCATGAGACTGTAATTAGAGAATGTGAAGTGTTGGGGCGGCATATTTGTCCATTGAGCTGCAGGGCTTGGGGAGGGGGGTGCGGTTAGTGTAGTTTAACCCTTTAACCACATGTAGCTTAAATGTATGATTGTAAACAAATAGAAATAGATATAAATATAAATAAATGAAAATAAATACAAATACATATACATATATAAATGTTGGTCACTGCTGAGAACAGCCTCAGTAAAAAAAAGAAAACAAAATAACCCCACTGGATTCACTTTAGTGGGAACCAACACAGGAATGAGCTCTGATTTTGGCACACACACACACACACACACATGTATGTACAGGTGGAGCCCCTGGATCAAACATCTAGCGTTTACTTGTGTTTCGTGTGTTTATTGTTTGGGAGAATTATGAAAGACAGAGGAAAAGGACAGGAAGTACCTAGGCAGGAAGTATACAGGAAGTAAACAGAACCCCACTTTGGTTTAGTCACTATTTATTTGGTTGTGTTTTGATCTTTTCCAGCTTCTGAACTGTGACACACACAAAAATAAAAATGTGCAGAAGAAGCTGAATCTGCTGAAAGGAAACTAAAATATGGTCTGTGATTTTCTGCATAAACGCTGCATACTGTATTACAGGTGGTCTGTTATCATCCTTATAAAATTG
The DNA here is from genome assembly GCA_020466265.1 of Siphamia tubifer. Lineage (NCBI taxonomy): Eukaryota > Metazoa > Chordata > Actinopteri > Kurtiformes > Apogonidae > Siphamia > Siphamia tubifer. Next base: position 39,783,915 of record CM035788.1, read on the forward strand.
TATACAGCATTACATGCGGTCTGTGATTGTCATTTTAATGGATGCAGTATTATAGATGGGGACAACATGTTGGTGCAGTGGTTAGTGCTCGTGTCTCACAGACAAACGGTCCGGGGTTCATTTCCAACAGCAGATATGAGGGCTTTTCTATATGAATTTTACATGTTCCCCCCATGTTTGCGTTGGTCCTCTATGAGTTCTCCCTCTTCCTTCCACCACCCAAACACACACACTGATAGGTTCATTGGTTAATATAAAATAACTGTGAATGTGAGAGTGAGAGTGATTTCCCAATTTTGGGATCAATAAAGTACTTCTGTCCTATTCTAGTTTCTATATCAGAGGTGTCTGATCCTGGTTCTGGAGAACTACTATCCTGCATCCTTTAGATGTATCGCTCTTCCAGCACACCTTATTCAAATGATCAGCCTATTACCAAGCTCTGAAGAAACCTGATAATGATTGTCGGGTGTGCTGGAGGAGGGAAACCTCTAAAATATGCAGGATAGTAGCTCTTGAGGACCAGGATTGGACACCCCTGTTCAGTTCTGTGATGAAGTGGTGACTTGTCCAGGATGAACTCTGCCTTCACCCTTCAGTGGCTGGGATAGGCTCCATGTGACCCTAGTGATGATACAGCAGGTTCAGATAATGAGATCAATCAATCAATCAATCACTCAACCTTTATTTGTTCCCAACTGGGGCAATTTGTTTCACAACAATGGGTGCACCAACACAAAACAATGTTACACAAACAAATAGACAAAGTAGAAGGCCACGCGGAGCGTGCTAACTTCGTGAATGAAATCTGTGATCCTGTCCAATCATGAATATATCATTATGGTAAATGGACTGCATTTATATAGCGCTTTTCCACCTTCATGGTGCTCAAAGCGCTTTACATTAGCCTCTCATTCACCCATTCACACACACACTCATACACCAGTAGGTTTCTAAGGTCTACGGGAAGTCCTACTGGGGGCCTAAGTCAGGGTTCAGTGTCTTGCCCAAGGACACTTCGACATGTGGACAGCCAGAGCCGGGACGCGAACCGCCAACCTCTCGGTCATTGGGCGACCCACTCTACCAACTGAACCACAGCTGCCCATTATCACACATTACCATGTTAAATCATCCTATAGATGATGATCATATCACATTATCAGTACAGGACATGTTGAAAATGCCAAATCTGTGCTGTGACCTCTTAGAATTTAGAAGAGTCACAGCAGAAACAAAGGAGTGTTCAAATCTATTTGTTTTAAAAGAAGGAAATCTGAGCAATGAACCAGATGGTAGAAATTAAAACTGTTCATGCAATGGATGGGAATAGTCAGACAAGACAGAATTTGCTTTCCTAAGAAGCTATTCAGGTGTGTTTCCACTATCAGAACTTCCGGGACCTTTTTGGGGGAATTAATTTTGACCGGGCCATGAGTTAGCCCAGTCCTCTCAAGGTGTGTCTCCATACAGAAATGGAGACACACCAAGTTTTTGACCTGTTTCCGCTTTATTTCTTGAACTCCTTCCACATATGCTGTTCTCTTCCGTTCTGGTGGGCTCTGGTTTGATTTGCTAGTTAACTCCGATATAAAGGCAGTGATTCAATGCTAAAAATGATGGACAACTTCAACAGGAAAAGTGGTTCGGGAACTATGTGTGCTGTAGTTGGTTGTAAAGATGCGAGAAGACACCTGAATGAGTGGTTAGATAGAGAGTGTTTTGACCACAAACCTGCCACGAAGAGTCAATGTTCATGCCCTCTGTTGTTTAAATTTTTTCGCAAGCCTGATGGTGACTCTGAATCACGGGCCTGGATGAAGGCGTTACAGTTTTTTAAAAATCCAACCAGAAATGTTTTTGTGTGTCCCAATCACTTTGTGGATAAAAGACCAACTAATGATAACCCTTTTCCAGAGTTACTTTTTGGATAAACTGGCTTTACCCAGAGCCAAAGAGGCGACAAGTCACAGAGTGGGCCACTGTCTCCCCAAAGACACTTAAATTTCAATCTGATAGGAAGTTCAGCAACTTCAGCTCTGAAATGAAAGCTTTATCTATGAAACTTACAATGCTGTTAATTGTGGAGAAGTTGTCATATACACTAAGATTACTACTGGTGTTTTACTAAAACACCTGATTGGAGATGGGACAAAAATGTTCACCATATAAGCCAAGAAAGTAGAGCATTATGCCTTGCACTAATCAAACATTGACTAGGCTCTATATTTGCTTTCAGATACACAAAATGGTTGTGTTTGTCTGACATAACGCAACCGACTTTGTTGCTATGCAGATGCTGATATGCCTTGGAGGCTTTCAGATTGTCCATAGCTTTCCCATCGATTGCGATGGAGTCCACAAAATATGTACAAATCTTGCTGTACATTATCCTCCCAGGTCTGCACTAAATTTGGGTGGGGGCACTTCAACAAAGCACTTAAACTATGTTCCCAGGACATTATAGCTTATGAAAAGCTAGCAATTTAAGTCTGTTTACATTAGCAAACACTGTGCAACTTACTTCCAGTTGAAATTAAATGCATATCTGGACAGTAATGGCACCGCCCAGGGTTTGTTGCGTGAACTTGTCTATAGGAATCTTTCGATGATGTCATCATATCGCGCCAGTTGCCACGGTAACATTACTCACAAAAGTGGCAAAACAAAACAGCGGCAGAGGAGGAAATCACAAGACGAGATGTGGACAAGGGATGATGAAATTGTTGATTGATCACCGAGCCTCTTTAACTGGTTAAAGTCGGTCTCAGAGAAAGGAAAACACTTGCTTTGCTGGCTCACACACACACACAGCCATGTGCACTGCAGTGCTTCAGCCACTTTTTAAACGCAAGTCACACTGTGAGGTCGAGCAATGTTATGTTAAAAGCTCATTTTACTGTCACACAGTTTAAAATGAGCTGATGTTTGATGTTCTAGTATATTCTGCTGCTAAATATGGTGTTAAATAAACAACCTTACCGATTGCCACCAGCCTGCATCAGTACTGTATGAACTCCTTTTCCCGTAGCTCACCCATCATGTCATTTTAAGTAGGTCTGTCAGATGGATAACACAACTCATCCACCTGCTTTTGAGTTTCATGGTGGCAACTTACTGTCTGCGTCTCTAGCTTTGTGTTTTATTTACATTTTGAGCAAATGTTCTAAACTGGCACAAAGCATACCACATAGATTAATTGAGCTCTGAGCAAGCTCTGCATTTGCTATTAATATATTCCGTCTTGTATTGCTAATGGTCAAATTCATAATTTTTAAAGTTATGCTATGGAAAGATCACAAAGCTTCCTCTTTATAGTCTACACTACAATGCAAAAGAGTTTGTGCAGTGGTTTTTGTTTGTTTGTTTTTTAACCACCAACCAAAAATTATGACCGGACAACGTTGATGTGGTCAACCATCTGTCAAACGGTCATCAGTTAACATCCCTAACATGGACATGGATGAAGTTGGGATGTTTGTTGCATTTGTGCTGTTGTTTTACACAGCAATGGTATCACTCTGAAAGAAGAAGAGTTGCTTTGGAAGAAGAATATCACAGAGATGAACAAAACAGAGCTGGAAAAGTGAGAAATTCTGCTTTGCCGTGTGGTAAATTTCCTCCAGCAACTACTCTTGACTTGTTTGTCATGATCTGATGATGTAATTTTGGACAACCAATCTGTGTGACTTCTGCCCAGTGACTCTATAGGGCTGCTCCTGAGTACCTACTCTCGTGCAGGAACTCCGTTAGTGTAAAAGTTCTGATAGGCAGCCCTATCGGACCGGCGTGGTCAGTGGAAATGATCGCATACCATGAAGTTCCTGGAAAATGACCCAGAAGTTCCAATAGTGGAAACACACCTTATGTTGTAAAGTTTCTTGTGCAGATCCTATTACTTTACTAGTCACAGTAACAACCTTTATCAGTAGGCTTCTGTCTTTCAACCTCGAGGATTGAAACCAGCAAATAAAAGAAAACATAATTACACACTATAAAAGAATGATAAAACATACTCACCAGGGCAGGGTCGACTTGGAATTGAGCTAGTTTTCTAAGAAAATACAGACACTATTGATACTTCTTGTGATGGCTGTGGCTCGGTTGGTAGAGCGGGTCGTCCAATGACAGAAAGGTTGGAGGTTCACCCTCTGGCTGTCCACGTGTCAAAGTGTCCTTGGGCAAGAAGACACTGAACCCTGACTTACGCTCCCAGTAGGACTGAAACCTACTGGTGTGTGTGAATGTGTGAATGTAAGGCTAATATAAAGCTCTTTCAGCACCATGAAGTTGGAAAAGCACTGTATAAGTGCAGTCCATTCATGTTCTTATACCTAGATTAAGTCAGTATTTTTCTGAATTGACAGCTTATTATCAAGACATGTGCCTAAGTATTTATGAGATCCAACAAGATCAATTTTCTGGCCTTCTATCACTGTCGTATCAGGAGTAGGCTGCATATGCCTGAAATCTATGAACATGTCCTTTGTCTGTAAAACATTCAAAAATAAAAATTATTCCTCACACCATTTTAAACAATAATCAACCATAGTAACGTGAGAGGTTTCATTTCTATTTAGCAGAGTAACTAAATTGTGTCATCTGCAAACTTTGATATATATAATGATTTTTGAAGTTGCTACGTAGATGTAGATGTTACAGATATCGCAGTTTTTAATAAGGTCTCAATCCTTCACCTAATTGCTACATTTGACACAACTGACCATGACATCCTGATTAATTGGCTAGTAAAGCTTGTTGGTCTCTCTTGCAGTGTACTACAATGGTTCAAAACGTATATTAAGGAAAGACAGTATTACTTGGAGATTACATGTCAAACACACATGATACATGATATGGGGTTCCACAAGGGAGCTGCCTGGGTCTCTCCTGTTCTCCTTATATATGCTACCACTTGGAGATATCATCACAAAACATAATGTTAGCTTCCATAACTACACAGATGACACACAAATATACATCTCAGCAGAACCCAATGACAACAGCCATCCATTCCATTACAAACTGCCTCACAGCAATAAATCAATGGATAAGCAGTAACTTTCAGAAATTATTACTTACCATTCACTTTGACTCTTTGGTTTTTGCCTGCACTAGTCAGACCTGGTGCAAGCAAAACGCGGACTAGGTGCGCCACACCAATGGAGTGTGTCCAGACCAGTTTTTCAAGTTTCGCCCATAGTGCACACTCTGTGATTGTCTTTTTTAAATTTGCACAGTATTACAGGTGGTCTGTGATTCTCTTTATAATTTCTACAGTATTGCAGGTGGTCTGTGGTTATCTGCTTAAACTCCTACTAACCCCTCTTTCAGTAAACACTTGTTCAGTGGCACATCCAGCTCCAGCTGATCCAACTATAACAACCAATTCCACAAGGTTTTGAGAGGAACCACAAACCAAGTGTTCAGCTAACCCTAACCCTGCTGGAGGGTGTTAGCTACCAGATTTCCAGGTTTTTCACTTATTTTGACACTGTTTGGTGCAGAGTTTTTGGGAGCGGAGAAAAAGAGTTAAATGTACAGAGTGTGACCGGCGACTGGAGCAGGTGTTGTCCCGTTCTTGGAAATAAACATTGAAAACGAAGCTCACTGGAAACCACTCCTTGTGTTCTAAGAACCTGCAGAGGGAAGTTAACCCTGGGGTAAGGGACTTACTTCCGCCCTGGAGGGGCGGCATTTTCCCCTGATTTTCTGACTACAGGATAACGTCAGGAACGGTTAATAATAAGTTTACAATAATAACACAAAAAAAGAACGAAAAAGTTAATTTTGGGATCCATAAACTTCTAGTTCATAATTTGGAAGAATGAATGATGAACTGAACTAATTCATATTGAGTAACTTGAACTGAACTTTGAACTAGTTCCTAATCAAAGTGAACTTTCCCAACACTGCCTGTATTTAACCCATCCTTTCTTGATACAGTTGGTGTTGATGTGCTATATAAACTCAGTCCATTTATGAAAGGGAAGGTGTTCTTTTGGACATTTGGTCACCGAGTGTGGTTCCCTCTCTGTTCTATCTGGCTGGAACCACCAGGCTTTCAGCATTGGTTTTCAAGGTTGTTGTAATCATTCTATTGGGTGTCAAATGGCACTATGGCTTACCACACTGGGCTATGTCATTTCTGTGTCTGTCCGGGTCTCAGCTCAGATGCATCACAGGCTCCCTCAGATTATGTTCCTGTCAGGTTTGGTTGAACATCAGCAACTCTGCCTACTCCGGGGTCAACCTGTTCACCATCATCAGAACCTATGCAGGTCAGAAGAGATATGATTATTCACAGAACAGAGGAACATCGACATTGCCTAATGGTGGGGCTGTACTGTGGTCAAACAGACCACAAAGTCATCAACTGTCCTTTAAAAACCTAACCTTCTGGATATGGAGTTTATAATGGTCTTGGCTGAGGGTCCTGAAAGCTGTTGGAATTTTTATTTTGACTTTTATTGTGACATTTAGCCTACCCATTGTCATGTTTAGTCATGTCCAAACTATTCCACAAAGGGCCAGTGTGACTGCAAAATTTTGTTCCAACCAAGCAGCAGCACACCAGACTTGACTCAATTAATCAACTGATCTCAGTCTTCACAGAGTCAATTGGTCAAATCGTGTACTCTCGGTTGGTTGGAACCAAAACCTGCAGCCACAACTTTTTGTGGAATAGTATGGACATGCCTGATCCAGAGTCTTCCACATCAACAGTGAGACCAAAAATAATCTATATGTAAAACTGAGTATGTAGGGTTGAAAAGGAAATTAATGACCTTTGTCCTATCTATGATCATTGTGAAAACACATTTATGATGACCTTGACCTTTGACCTACATTCACCTATATTTAATGAGGTCTCTTCTGGACCATCTCACACTTTACTGAAAATTGAATTCCAGTAGTTTTTGGTTTCTGAAAAACAAGCTGAACCAAAAAAAAAATCCTCTCCTTTTTGGTGTGTGTGTGTATGGCGGGGGCAAGCAACGATAAGCAGAGTGTGTGATGCATGTGATGTGTTTGTGTGTGTGTGTGTGTGTGCGTGGGGGGTAACAAAGACAAGCACCAGTTTAGAGTGTGTGACGCATGTGATGTGTGTGCGTGTGTGGGGGGGGGGTATCAAAGACAAGCACCAGTTTAGTTTAGATTGTGTGATGCATGTGATGTGTATGTGTGTGTGTGTGTGTGTGTGTGTGTGTGTGTGTGTGTGTGTGTGTGAGAGAGAGAGAGAGAGAGAGATGCCCTGAGCTGCAGCTGATGAATGAACACGTGCTTCTATTTCTATGAAGATCTGATATGTCAATGAAAAAGTACATCCTGTTCTGAATTACTGTGTGTGTGTGTGTGTGTGTGTGTGTGTGTGTGTGTGTGTGTGTGTGTGTGTGTGTGTGTGTGTGTGTGTGTGTGTGTGAAGGAAAATGAAAATTACCAAACACACAGTCAGAAAAACCAAACACTGACCTGATGATGAATTTATGTGTCAATAAAAAAACAGAGTAATGAGAAGCAGAGAACAGAGACCAACAGAACAGATAAACAGAAGACAAATGAAAAGAACAGCTATAAATAAAACAGATATGAATAAAACAGATATGATATGAACGCTTATGCAAAGATAGAATGTATATCGAACAGATATGAAAATGGAAATAAACAGAACCAATAAAAAGCTATTAAAGACAATCAGTACTGAAGATATAGCAGTGGACTAGGAGGCAAGCACAGGTGATATGAGCACATATTAAATATACAACACATATGAACACATATTAAGGTTAGCACTTGTGCCTCACAGCAAGAAGGACCCTGGTTCAAATCCCAGACCTTTCTGTGTGGAGTTTGCATGTTCTTCACATGTCTGCGTGTGCTTTCTTTGGGTACTCCGGTTTCCTCCCACCATCCAAACACATGCACTGATAGGTTAATTGGTTAATCTACATTGCCCATAGGTGTGAATGTGAGAGTGATTGTTTGGCGACTCATACAGGGTGTACCCTGCCTTCACCCATTGTAGTTGGATTAGGCCCCCACAGACCCCCGTGACCCAAGTGAGGATAAAGCAGATGATGAAACGAAATGAAACATATTAAGGTTATGTTTATACAGTGACAATGAAAACAAGATGCAAAAGTGGCATCTCGTTTTCAATTTATCATCCACGTTTAGATGAGCGATTTCAGGACGAAATCTTTGTTTATATGAAGACGCAACAGTGGGCAAAATAAGATTGCATACCACAAAGGAACAGAGGAAAAAAACAACCCAAACATAACTTTGAAAAGATCAGTCAGAGTCCCAGAACGATGAGTAGAAATGTCTGCATTATGGAAGAAATGATGGTGACAGACAGAAATGACCCCACACTGCACAACTGTTGTCTGAATCTTTTATAAGAGTGATTATCAAGGCCCCATAGCTGTGCAATGTGGGTCAAAACCAAGTGAAAGGTTAGGGAAAAGGGCTGTAATCATGTCAGAGAAATAGTTAAGTTATAATTAGTGTTGTCATGTTTCTGGTTGTCCATCACTTCCTGTTTTATTTTGGTAGATTTCCTCTTGTGTCTAGTCTGTTCTTTCCCCTAGTTTCTCCATGGCTGCGTTCAAAACCACATACTTATACGATCTGTATTCCGTACTGCTAGAGTCATTGTAATAGAGCCTGAGCACTCTCCATGGCTGCCTATTGTACTGTATTTTTTTAACTGTTCCCTTTCTTACATTGTTTTTGAAAGATATGTTCCTTATAATGTTATGTTCTTTTATAAAGATATCCTTGGCTATTTCACATTATACAATTTTGAAATAATGTAAATAGGGCGGAATTGGAATTGGTCATCGGTCAAACTATTCCTCAACTAGGAATGTTGTTCAAAACCTTACACCATTATGTATTATATACTCTAGCTACAGGGTAAAGATTTCTGTAATGTGGTACCATCTACTGAATTGACATGAGAGGGAAAGACATAGGGTCAATCATGACTACCTATTAATGCACCAGTTGAATGAGTCACCTCAGACATTATCAAGTAATTAATGGAGCCACCACTTCTATGGGTATATTGTAAAGACTTAAGTGTGTGTTGACTGAATGTATGTTCAGTAGGCCTGGTCTATTGTCTCTGTGACACTAACTAAACAAAAGGATATGGTTTTGAAATTATATTTGTGTTTCTCTTTTTCTTCTCAGTAACAAAGTAAAACAAATCCTTGCGGTTAAATTGTCAATGTATATTGAATTAAATTAACAGAATCGTTCGAATCGTACTGATTCGGTTTGTATCATACCAAATCGTATCATATAATTTATTAATTTTTATGAATTGCCCTGAATCAGATCATAGTCTGTGAATCAATATTTTAATTTTGTAAGTGAAAGCTTTCACACCCCTATTTTCCTTGCATTTCTTACTGATCTTATCACATTCTCCTTTCTTGTTATGTAACATGAGTGAAAAACTATCAGGTACTGATTTATTAGGTAAAATACCAATGTAAAACAAGAAAGCATACTCTAACCACTGTCCAGATGTAGTTGTTCCTGTCATCTACAGATTGATAATAGGTATTGCACTAAAATCCCACAACAATTTTTGATTTGTAGAAGTCCTTGTTTGTGTGCACATTTCATGTGGCCTAATAACTGACCTGAGGATGGACAATTAGTGGGTGCATGAATTGGAATTCTTAATGGAGTTTTGAGACCTCAATCAACCCTCCAAGGCAGCTGTGCATAGAAGGCACTCCCCGCCCCCAAGCGACTCCAGCTAATCACAGCACTCGAGGAAAATTTTTGGATTTTTCCATGAGGAGGACTCGGCCATTGCAAGCTGTCTGTACCTTGATAAAGTTATTTAACTGTAACCTGTGTAATGTTGTGAAATGTTGTAAACTATACGCAACTTTGAATACTGCAATTATCATATAGGCTATTGTAGCCGGGGAGCTAAGTTAAAGGACTGTGTGGCTAATGTTAACCTTAGCTTTGCTCTGGAGGTATGTTGGTGATGCTGATAAGACTAAACACTTACAACACTTGGGCAGACTTAACAATAATACACAAACATTTATTTACTAAATAAACACACATTAATACACTAAACAATCATAAACTGTCAATAACATCAAATACTCAATAATAATAAACACACAGTAATAATGAAACAGTCACACACACATACACTCTCTCACCACACCCAACCCGGCCCGGGCACAATCAACCCCTAGTTCAACCTAACCTGTAGCCTCTGAGGCTAATGTAAAGTCCGGTGATGGAGCTCGGTGGCGCGCTGTAAGATGGCCGCCTCTCCTACCCGTGTCGCAGGAGAGTCCGGTGTGGTGCGAAGGGAAAGGGAGGGCTGGAGCTGACACTCACGTGCTGCCTTCCCGAAGCGATGAGGAAAGCAAGAGGAAAGATCCGCTCTCGGTGTGGATGACCGGGACCGGCCGTCGCCACTGTCTCCAGGAAAACAGTCTGGTAATCCTGATGAAGGATGAGTCCGAACACGCCCGGATTCCACTGCTCTCTCCGTCTCCGTGGCTCGGGTGTGACCCTAACGAGCCGGCTTGGTTTGTGCTGCTGTCCCTTGGGAGATACGATAAACCAGGGTCTGTCTGGTTTATGGTTTAGACCTATACAGAAGGCAGGCGACCTCGACCTGTGTATTTTATGTATAGTCCGACTTGGCTAGCACGTAATGGCGACCTCCCTCCTTCGTAATGGCGTACTCCGGTGCATACACACATGCTGTCCTAAGTCCCGCCTCCTATGTCCTGATTCGCTCCCAATATCCTAAACATATAACACTCATTTGCTAATATAAACATCACTCAAACTCACTCAAACTCACATTCACAGTTAACCAATGAAATATATATATATATATATATATATATATATATATATATATATATAATGAACTGTAATATAAACACAATGCAAATGATAATGAAAATAACAAATGATTATATTGAATGCAGAACAATATGAACAGAAAGAGAAATGATTATCTTTGATGAACTGTTATTAACTAAAGAAAGAACTAAATAGCTATGTGAGCGTGGGCCTTCAGAACAGCCGCCCCATGAAACCACTGGTTTCAGCTAACATAAGACTCACGCTGGCACCATGCGTAAGGTCACTCAGGTCTTCAATAGCTTAAGTCAGTCTTACAGTCGGTAACCAAAGTCAGGTGGGTCCTTACCGTCTCGTCCGAGATGCGGGGTAGTTCGATGAGCCGTACCACTGGACGGGTGTACTTCCTCTCACCTACCTGTACAACAGCAGTGCGCACTCTCCCATCCTGACCTGGCAGGACCTTGATGACCTTTCCTGTCTGCCAAGCTGCACGGGGAAGGGATTGGTCCACCACCAAGACCACTGCACCTTCAGACAGGTTCTCTTGTTCTTTCGTCCACTTCTGCCGGACCTGGAGTGTCGGCAAATAATGTAGGATGAATTGTCTCCAGAATCGGTCAGCAAGCACCTGGCTATGTCTCCACATCCTCCGGCCAGCAAGCTCCACTGGATCATAGACCATCTGGGGTAAGGCAGAATCTCGCCACCCCGTGAGGAGGAGATAGGGGGTGACCGGATCTAGGTCTGCCACATCACTGGATGTGTAGCCGAGGGGCCAAGAGTTCATGACGCTCTCTATCTCTGCCAACACTGTCCGAAGTACTTCATCATTCGGTACCTGCTGTCCGAGTACAGTGTGAAGGATATTCTTAATGGAGCGGATCTCGCGCTCCCAGGCTCCTCCGAAATGAGGAGCATTTGGCTGATTGAAAATAAACTTAACCTGCTTCTCTGCAAGTCGGTCACGGACCTCCTCTGTCATGGAAAAGTAACTCTCCCTGAGCTCCGCTTCGCCTCCTACAAAGTTTGTCCCTCTATCAGATCTGAGGATCTTGGGGGTTCCCTTACTTGCGGTAAATCGCCGGAACGACATGAAGAAGCTATCCGAGGTGAGCTGATACAGCACCTCCAGATGCATCGCTCTGGTTGTTAGGCAGGTATAAATTATGCCCCACCTTTTCTCTGAGGCTCTGCGATTCCTGACAATTAGAGGTCCGAAGCAGTCGACGCCCGTGGTGTAGAAAGGGACTTGTCCCAACTGCAAACGGTCCTCTGGCAGGTCGGACATCACGGGTTGAGAGGGAGTAGCCCTCCATGTCTGGCAGACGATACAGGTCTTCTGATATCGTCGCACAGCTTCTCTCCCGTGCAAGATCCAGAAGCGCCTTCGCACTTCTGCAAATACTCTCTCGCACCCAGCATGCTTCACTTTATCATCATGGTACAAACCGGATTCGGTTGAAGTTGGGAAATTGTGTAAAATGTAAATAAAAACAAAATACAATGATTTTAAAATCCTTTTCAACCTATATTCAATTGAATACACTACAAAGACAACATATTTAATGTTCAAACTGATAAACTTTATTGTTTTTTTGCCAAATAATAATTAACTTAGAATTTCATGGCTGCAACACGTGCAGTACAAGTTGGGAAAGTTGGCAAAAAATACTGAGAAAGCTGAGAAAAGCTCATCAAACACCTATTTGAAACATCCCACATGTGATCAGGCTAATTGGGAACAGGTGGGGACCATGATTGGGTATAAAAGGAGCCTCCCCAAACATGCTCAGTCATTCACAAGCAAGGATGGGGCGAGGTTCACCACTTTGTCCACAACTGTGTGTGAAAATAGTTGAACAGTTTAAGAACAACATTTCTCAAAGCAAAATTGCAAGGAATTTAGAGATTTCAACATCTACGGTCCATAATATCATCAAAAGGTTCAGAGAATCTGGTGAAATCACTGCACGTAAGCACCACGGCCGGAAACCAAGACTGAATGACCGTGACCTTCGATCCCTCAGACGGCACTGCCTTAAAAACCGACATGAGTGTGTAAAGGATATCACCATATGGGCTCAGGAACACTTCAGAAAATCACTGTCAGCAAATACAGTTCGTCACTACATCAGTAAGTGCGGGTTAAAACTCTACCATGCAAAGCAAAAGCCGTTTATGAACAACATCCAGAAACGCCGCCGGGTTCTCTGGGCCCGAGCTCATGTAAAATGGACTGATGCACAATGGAAAAGTGTTTTGTGGTCTGATGAGTCCACTTTTCAAATTGTTTTTGGAAACACTGGACGTCGTGTCCTCCGGACCAAAGAGGAAGCAGACCAATCCGGACTGTTATCAATGCAAAGTTCAAAAGCCAGCATCTGTGATGGTATGGGGGTGCATTAGTTCCCATGGCATGGGTGACTTACATTTCTGTGAAGGCAACATAAATGCTGAAAAGTACATACAGATTTTGGAGCAACATATGCTGCCATCCAAGCGACGTCTTTTTCATGGACGCCACTGCTTATTTCAGCAAGATAATGCCAAGCCACATTCTGCACGTGTTACAACAGCGTGGCTTCGAAGTAAAAGAGTCCAGGTTCTCCCCTGGCCCGCTTGCAGTCCAGACCTGTCTCCCATTGAAAATGTGTGGCGCATTATGAAGCGTAAAATACGACAGAGAAGACCCCGGACTGTTGAACAACTGAAGCGGTTCATCAAGCAAGAATGGGAAAGAATTCCACATGAGAAGCTAAGAGAATTAGTCTCCTCTCTTCCAAAACGTTTATTGACTGTTATTAAAAGGAAAGGTGATGTAACGAAGTGGTAAACATGCCCTTTCCCAACTTCTACTGCACGTGTTGCAGCCATGAAATTCTAAGTTAATTATTATTTGGCAAAAAACAATAAAGTTTATCAGTTTGAACATTAAATATGTTGTCTTTGTAGTGTATTCAATTGAATATAGGTTGAAAAGGATTTTAAAATCATTGTATTTTGTTTTTATTTACATTTTACACAATTTCCCAACTTCAACCTGGTGACCTGATGTTTCGGCGGCAGCACGATGGGGTGCTTCGTGTCAAAATCCAAGTTCTGTGCTCGACGCAGTCTGCCACCCACACGGATGAGATCCCCATCGAGCTCTGGGGCCAGGTTCCGTAACCTGCTGTCAGACGTAATTGGCACTCCCTTCCCCAGACACTCCAGTTCTCTGGCAAATGCATCTTGCTGTGCGCTCTGCAATACCATGATCTCTGCAGTCGCATAGTCATGTGCACTAAGAGTTGTAGTGACTGGGAGACCATTTTGAGTGCAAAACATTGCCTTTTGCAACTCCTCTAGAGTCTCATACTCAGTCTCATCCTTCTCGGATTCCACTGACCTGAGGTTTCCGCAAAACAGAGTTTTACGTAGTTCTGCATCATCCGAGTTCTCAGTTAACACTGGAGTGACTGGCCACTCTGCCTCCTGTTTCAGCAGGAAGGCAGGTCCGTCATGAAAGATATTTGGTCTGGAGAGATCTTGGAGCCGTGCTCCCCTCGTGATGACATCAGCTGGGTTTCTACTGGTATCAACATACCTCCAGCTGGAAACATCCACGAGGTCCAGGATCTCAGAGACTCTGGTGCCCACAAACACCTTATAACGACAGGAACTGGACTTCAGCCAAGTAAGGACTGTGGTTGAATCCGACCACATAACCACACCATTCAGAGATAGCTGCAACTCATCTAACAACAGCCGCCCAAGCTGTGCACCATTCAACGCTGCACACAGCTCCAACCGGGGAATGGACTGTTGCTTCTTAGGAGCAACTCTGGACCTTGCGAGGACAAATGCCACATGCACCTGACCTCCAGGCTCCTCTGCACGAAGATAAGCCACTGACCCGTATGCTATCTGAGATGCGTCACAAAAGACGTGGAGGGTAATAGTACTCTGCCCCAGATTCACTGATGGTCTGAAGTAGCTCCATCTCAGCTGGATATCTTGAAGCATTGGGAGTTCATTCTCCCAGCTTCTCCATCTCCCCGCTAAAGTTGGCGGGAGAGGATCATCCCAGCCTCTCTCTTGGTTCCATAACTCTCTGACTAACACTTTGGCCAGCGTGGTGAATGGAACGATGTAGCCTAGCGGGTCATACTGGCTAGCTAGGGTGCGGTAGATTGCTCTCATCGTCACCCTATCATGGTCACGCGGCTCAGCTGGCTTGTTTCTGTAGCACACACTCTAAAAAGTGTATTTGAGCAGTAGTTGAAGTATCGTAAAGTTCTGAGTGAGTTTCACTCAGATTTCTGCTTTAGTGAAGTCAGTTTAAATTTGTGGAGTGTATCAACTTGAAATTACATGTTGTTCCCTCAGTACACATCTAACCTGATATTCTCATACGAATGAACCTGCATCAATTAGGTTTCTCTTGATGCTGTGCGTCTGACGTCATGACGTCTCCGCCTTCTAGACCTTTCCACCTGAAGTTGCACCGCCATTTTGTCAGCCTCGCGTCCGAGTCTCCACGACTTTGTAACATGGTAAGTTAATACTCAATTAACACTACTACATTCTCCATTGTCTTTGAAGGTAAGTCAAAGGTAAAACAAATAATTTAATATGTTAGAAATAAAATGGTCCAACTTAAAAACTAACTAAGTAAGTTGTTAAATAAGTTATCAGACCAGTGGTAGTTTGCGCCTGGACAGGAAGGTAGTTTGCGGGTGGGACTCTTCGTTTAATATCGTAACGTTAGCTTAGTTGTGTATTCAGTGTGTTAGCTCCTTGTTTTATTCATTAGCATTAGCACATTATCAGCAGTGTTGGTTCACAGGCCTGTCGGCGCGCATGCACAGTTCACGCGGCCACACGTTGTCCTCACGGCCACGGGTGATGTGGGAGGTAAGGTTAATTATGCTTTAACTGTGGTGCTTCCAGAAAGCAGGAATTTACTGCCACCTGCGTTGCTTTCAATGTATTTAACGTTAACACCGGAGATGCACATACTCCGTCTGTGCAGCGGCGCCGAACCTGGACCGACAGACGCCGAAAATCTTCGGCCATACTGGGTGTGTTTCTGGAGCACTTTGCCGGGGAGAGACGGTGCTTGCAGGGCTCCCGTGTGTGTGGGGCGCGCGCGCGTCTGTCTGTCTGTGTGTGTGTGCGCGCGACACCTCGGTGGCAGAGCTGCCTTCATATTTTCGCTGGATATTATGGAGGCAGTGATGATTAAGGTTTGCTGCTGTGTGAAGTTAGCCAGCTCAGCGTTGTTGTGCCAGTGTGTTAATCAGCCAGCTCTGTGTTAGTTTGTGTCTGTTTATTGCTGCAGACTCCTGACTTGACGTTACCTTAATCAGTCAGCTGTTTAACGTTACCTGTCTTTAATCAGTCAGCTGTATAGTTGGTTTCTACTGCTGCAGACTCCTGCCTACCTGTCCTTAATCAGTTACCAGGAGGGGTAATGAGCAGTGACAGTGTTATATTCCTTAACCATACACAAATCAAACTTAACACAGGAATGAAAATTCATTTTCTGTAATATTAATGGATGTCTAATTTTCTTCTTTTTTTCATGACTGGTGGTGGTTACTCCAGGCCAGGACACAAAATGTGGACTACCTAGGTAAGTTGCACTCCTAGAGTAGAATAGAGTGCCACAGTGCTACAGACCAGGCTGAAATGTGGCTGTATGTAACTTACAGGATGGTGTGTTGAAGTGGAAAAACAAAAGTAGTTTAACAGTTACAGTAAAGGTGAAATGCAGGTGATTGTTTACAGGCCTGTTTCAACTTGAGCTGTAACAACAACTTTTAATGTACAGTACTAATATTTTTACAAAGAATGTATTATGATTTTGACAACAATTAAAAATATACAAAAAAAAAAAGATAAACACATCATACACACAGTGGTAGAATCAGCAGAACTCAGTCTTTGTAGAATGAAGGCCAAATGTCTATAAATCAAAATTATAAAGTATTACACACACAGAAAATAGAGCTGTCATATTTCTTGGCCCAGCACACTTCCAGTATGAGTCTGAAGACATATACGGTATTTAAGTATGCAGATGAACACTACAAACGTGGTGAAAGACACATTGTCATATGATCGCACAAACTAACATATTTTTAACCCCTCAGGGCTTCTGCACTCCAGAGCTTCCTTTTCCCACCTCTGGTGAACCTGCGCACTTTTGCTTCATCAACAACAAAGGTATGTAACCCCAAAATAGTAATGTCTCATTTTAACTTTCTTAAATCAGTTTTACACAGAACAGGGAGCAGCTTTACATGTAGGCTATATATATTTATACTGTAGTGAAATTGCTTTAGGAAATAGATCTCTTAGCAACTAGTATTGACAGAGGAAACAATTACAACAAAAAATAATGCTTTCAATTAACATATGGGCATTTGGGTTTTGCTTTATCACTCCTGTTGTCCTCTCAGATCTGTTTTGACTGTTCCTTCTTTCCTCCCTTCCTCCATCCTCCCTCTCTCCTTTCCTCCCTCCATCCTTCCTTCTTTCCTTCCTCCATCCTCCTTCTCCTGTCCTTTTCCTCCTTCCTCCCTCCTTTTATTTGTTCCTCCTTCCTTTTTTCTTTCATCCCTCCCTCCTCCTTTCCTTCCTCCCTTCTTTATTTCCTCCCTCTTTCCTTCTTTCCTCTTTATTTTTTCCTTCCTTATTCCCCACCTTCCCTCTATCATTCCTCCCTTCCTTCCTTCTGTCCATCCATCCATTCTTTCCTTCCTCTCTTCTTTCCTTACTTCCCTCCTTCCTCCTTTCCTTTGCTCAGCCCTTTTTCCTTCTTTCCTTCTTCCCCTCCGTCCGTCCTTCTTCCTTCCTTGACTCGAGGACAACAGGAGGGTTAAGACTTGAGTTTGAATATGCATTTTATACAATGAAGTACTTTTTTTTTAAATCGGTTTTTGGAAAATTAATAATCGATTAATAATCGTCCATAATAGAATCGTGATTAATCTTTAATCGATTTTTTTTCACCATCCCGAGAATTTTGTGTTTAAATGATTAGCTTTGAGTTAGGGGCCTGCAATATGGCAAAAATATCCCATCACAATTTTATTCATGGTATCCAAAAGCTAAATATGACGTCAAGTCTCATATCACCATATTGATATATTGCCCAACCCTACTCTGTGTTTTTCCCAAATTATTTATACACTCCCAGTAAAGCCCATCTCTTTGTTTCTCCAGTGCTATGCTTCATGTGGAGATGCAAGGACTGTGGGACAACATTAACAAAAAGATCTGAACTGCTCAAGCACTACAAACTAATTCATGGGCATTACGGACGGGGCCACTCATATCCATGCACTTATTTAAATTGTGCATGTAGGTTCAAGACTTGGAATGCCCTACTGAGCCATCTATCAAGAAATCACCCTGCCCAACAAGCAATCACCAAAGCTGTTTCCACGTTCACATGCCATATTTGTGGCCATAATCAACTCTCTACAGAAAGGGAATATTTTCAACATATCTATCAGCATCTTAAAAATAAGGAGACTGTAACATGCGTGTACCAAAACTGTGAATATAAAACCAACATCTATGACAACTTCAAAAGTCATAAATACAGAAAACACTCTGGTACAGAGAACACCTTTAAGCCCGGGTTAAGTTCTTTTGAAGAATCTTTTGCCAGTGTTGCCAGTGATATTTCAGATGGGGAAATTGTAGAGAATAATGTCAATTTAGATTCTGCTTTTGACAATGGGGATTCTGAAAACTTGGAGAAGGATATTGAGCTTAAAATTGCTTCAGTGCTCCTTAAGTTGGAACACATCTTTCTTGTGTCTAATGCAGCTTTAGATGAGCTTTTGCAGGAGTTTAACTATTTGATTGGTTCCCTTTCTCTGCCAATTACCCAAAAGACTGTTAACCAAGTATTACAAGACAGTGGATGCCAATTTGACCAGTCAGTTGTTAAAAAGCTAGCCAGTGTACTCTGTGATACAAACCCTGTAAAAAAAGCAATTGGAGATAACGGTCCAATTTCCAGTGCTTGGAGGCGAAAAGCTTACTATAAGAGCCACTTTAAAGTAGTGGAACCTGTGGAATATATACTTGACCGAAAGAATCATAAGTCATTCCAATATATTTAAATTTTAAAGTCTTTGCAGCATATTCTTGACTGCCAGACAATCTTGGACCAAGCTGTTAATTTGAATACTGTAGATAATCAGCCACAGAGAACTTGTGCACACTCATACAAAACTATCTTCGATGGTGCCTTCTTCAATGAAAATGGACTGTTGTCTAAGCAGGAAAGCATTTCATTGATATTATACATTGATGACTTTGAAATATGTAATCCCCTTGGTACTTCCAGGAGGAAGCATAAAATTTGTGGATTGTATTGGATTCTGGGTAATTTGCCACCAGGCTGTAACTCTGCTTTATCCAACATCTATTTGGCTGCTTTAATCAAAAGTGATGATCTGAAGTGCTATGGGTATGAGGAAGTGTTAAAACCTGTAATTAACGATCTTGTAATTTTGGAACAGAGTGGGATATTTCTGTCAAAGTTGGGCAGAACAGTAAAAGGCACAGTTCAGTGTGTGGTTGCTGACAACCTTGGTGCACACAGTATAGCTGGATTTGTCGAAAATTTCTCAGGGACGTACGCATGTAGATTTTGCACTGCAGAAAGAGCAGAGTTCCAGACTAAAGAAGTCAGGAGTGAAGTCTTTACTTTGAGAACAAAAGACATTCATGCAGATCAAAAGACATTCATGCAGATCATTTACGAATTGTTGAGGAAAAAAAATTGCCCAGTTATTATGGTGTGAAATCAGAGTGTGTTTTGTCAAAGCACCTCTCATATTTTGATGTTACCACTGGGTTTCCACCAGACATCGTACATGATCTATTTGAAGGAATTGTTCCTTTTGAACTTGCACTTTGCCTTAGTTTGTTCATCAAAAAAAGTATTTCACATTATGCACATTGAATGAAGCAATATCATCTTTCAACTTTAAGTGGGCTGACAAAACAAATCGACCTCATCCTGTGAGTCTAATCAGATTTTTGCCTTTGTTGATTGGGCAGAGTGTTCCCTGTGAGGAGCCAGCTTGGCAGATTTTAACAGACCTGAAGGACATTGTTGATCTTGTTGTCTGTCCCAATCATACCGAGGACTCCATTGCATACCTTAATTTTAAGATCTCTGAGCACAGAATTAGATTTCAAGAGGTTTTCCCAGACTGTGACCTTAAACCAGAGCACCATTTCTTGGAGCATTATCCATACTTGGTCCGTAAGTTTGGGCCACTAGTTGCCCTATGGACTATGCGTTTTGAAGCAAAGCATAGCTTTTTTAAAAGAGTTGCGAGGAATATCAGATGCTTCAAAAATGTGCTGCTTTCCCTTTCACAGAGACATCAGTATCAGATTGCACATCATTTGCATGCAAGTAGCTTTACCAAACCCCCACTGGAAGTAACAGACATTTCCACTGTTCACATTGATGTTCTTAACAAGGACATCTCAAATGCACTGAGACAGAAGTCTCCAGATATGGACAATGTGTGCTTGGCTAAAAGTGTAGCATATAATGGACTAAACTACAAGTGTGGGATGATCTTGATCCACGGCTCACTGGGAGGACTGCCAGAGTTTAGTGAAATCATCCAAATGGTGATACTGCAGGACAAACTAATCTTCATTGTGAAGAAGCTCAGTGGATGGTATATGGAACACTACAGAGATTATGATCTCAAAATATCGCCAAGCAAGGAAGTGGAACCACAAGAACTACATGATCCCTACCCACTGGCAGACTACAAAATCAGAGGGATGCGTCTTGTCACTTTGAAAAGATATGTCCATGTGTAAAGGGTAAGGGGGGACTAAAGCCAGACTCATACCCTACTATTGTATTCTCAAAACATATTTATTTCATACTGTAAGCCAACATGGTGTGATGTGATTTGCAACTAATCAATTAATCAACAAATATTTGCAGCTCTAGGGTAGGCATTATGTCATTTTTTAAATGATTGCTGGATTCGTCAGTAAATGCTAATCCTCTGTTCTCCTCCCTTTGCCTCCTCTCTTCCCCCTCTGCCTCCTCTTCTCTCTTTGCCTTCTCTCCTCCTCTCATCTCGCCTCCTCTCCTCCTCCCTTCTTTCTCTCTTTGCCTCCTCTCTTCTCTCCTCTTCTCTCTTCTCCTCTTTGCCTTCTCGCCTTCTCTTCTCTTTGCCTTCTCTCTTCTCCTCTTTGCCTTCTCTTCTCTCCTCTTTGCATTCTCTCTTCTCGCCTCCTCTCCTCCTCCCTTCTCCTTCTCTCTTTGCCTCTTCTCTCCTCTCTTTGCCTTCTCTCTTCTCCTCTCTTTGCCTTCTCTCTTCTCCTCTCTTTGCCTTCTCTCTTCTCTTCTCCTCTCCTCCCTTCTCCTCTTTGCCTCCTCTCTTTCCTCTTCTCCCCTGTTCTCCTCTTTGCCTTCTCTCCTCTCCTCTTTGCCCCCTCTTCTCCTCCTCCTTCTCCTTCTCCTCCCCTCTCCTCCTCTCTTGGCCTTCCTATCCTCTCCCCTCTTCTCCCCTTCTTTCCTACATTTGCTGAACCCATTTTTATAATATCTACACTCAGT
Source organism: Siphamia tubifer (assembly GCA_020466265.1). Taxonomy (NCBI): domain Eukaryota; kingdom Metazoa; phylum Chordata; class Actinopteri; order Kurtiformes; family Apogonidae; genus Siphamia; species Siphamia tubifer. The sequence continues at coordinate 39,805,390 of CM035788.1, forward strand.
TGCCACTTTGTTACTTATTCTCCTAATTGGAAATAAGTCAGTGGTACTTTGCTTTACATGTTGAGCCTTACGAACTGTGCTTGTGCTCTCTTCACAGACCACCATGGCTGGTTTGACGCCTGCAAGATTGAAGCTGATTTTAGAGAACAACATTGAAAAACTGACTCTTCCAAATGGCATCCCAGAGTCACTCGACGATCTTCTCAGCAAGATAAAGACTACCTTTGGGTTGAAGGGTAATCTCAGATTGCTATACATGGACAAAGATTTTGGCAACGACTTCTTCAATCTGAATTCTACCACAGAACTTAAGGACTTGGGGACAATCAAGGTGATCCAGCAGCAAACAAATCCACCTTTGATCAGTGCCACTCAGTCCAGTTCACCTCAGTCTCTTTCACCGGAGTCTGATTCTTCATTGACATCAAATGACACACTAATCCTCTCATCCCCTGAGTCTGTGTCATCTCGAACACAGCAATGGCCACAGGACTTTCCAGTTCCCAAGTTTTCATATGACACGGAGCTACAGCTAGAGAAGGGGAATAGTGAGTACCATGCGAGCCAAACAATGCTGACTGCCGACTCCCGAATGCTGTCTGATATCCTGAAAAGGGTAGCAGAAGAGATTTATTGATACAAGGCCTACCCTGAGGACACACATTTCTCCGCAGCTGCAGAGGCCCTGGTCAAAAAGCACCCTTGTTTGAAAGAACCTGGCTCTTTTAATGGCTGCTACGGTTGGAAACAGAGACTTAAGTACAACATGGGAAACTACAGGACTCAGCTCAAATTGCAGGGGTGTCCGGAGCTGTGTGTGAACTCCCTGAAATCTAAAGCAGCTGCAGATGCTCTCCCTGCTAAGAAAGTGAAGAAGCCAAAACGGTCTGAAGCTAACTTTTATCCATCCCTTCCTACTGGTGAGACTCTGGACAGCCTGGAGAAAGTGAGACTAGAGCTTCTGACAGACCAGGATAAGGAACAACGAAAGCGTCATCACAGACAAAATGGCTACCACGTTTGCCTACAGACGCCATGAGGTGGTAAACCAAGAACCGAGCATTCAGGACTTCAAAGACAGATGGCCTGCACTCTTGACACAGAAAGAGGTAAGAATGCAGAAGCGCCAGGTTTTGTTAGTGCTAGAGTATGAATTGGACATAATTTGATATGGTTGAGATTGTAAATTATGTCCTTGAGTTCAGTGTTACACATTTTTAATTTCCAGATTTGTTATACTTTTAGGGGTATTGACATTTTGGCAGGTATTCAGTGGTTATGTTGTGTGTTCTGAGTTTGTATATAGGATGAGGCCAGTTGCATTTTCTTTTTTCAGAATACTGTATCTACTGTCATTTGTGTTTTGTTGTTAGATTAATGCAGAATTCCATAGGGTCATGGCTGTTCCTCTGGAGGAGAAGTTCATGGCCCAGTTAGACCTGCACTCAAACCAGCTGATTAAAGTCATCCGTGCCAAAGGAGGAGCAACACGCCAAAAGACTGCTGACATCATGGAAACTTTGGACCAGGTAAATCTGTACCATCAAACGATACTCTGAGTTTCTTTCATGGTTAAGAGGGCTGTTACAATATATCTGTATCCTTCATAAATACAATAATATGGGCAGGCCAATGCTGATCATGTCTTTCATATGCATGAATGTTTTTAGCAGCTTAAAAACTACACCACTGAGCTCATCCCTTTTTCTTTCTATAATGAATCTCTGGGCTTGTAAATGACTGTTTTTAAATAAAGTAAGTGTAAGAGTTAAGCCATAAGAGTAAGGATGTCTGTCTTATGAGATTTAGAAAAAATAAAATTAATTGTGTTTGTTGTTCTAGACTGTGGACATTAATCTTAAGAGGGAGTGTGTGCTGAAAGCCCTAACCATCTTCCTGGGAGAAGATGCAGATGACCTGATCAAGGAATATCTTGTAAGTTTCAACAGTTATTTGCATGTCAGTACATCTTGTCAAAGGGACACACAGAAGACACACGTCTCTGAATCTCATCTACACTCGGGTCTGACTGACTCAGCTGTTTTTCTGCAGAAGGATGTGGTGTCACGCTATCGCCGTCTTGCTGGAGAAAAGCGGTAACTTTCCAACTCGTCTAAAAACACAAGACTGTATATGGCTGCTGCCACAGACAGAAAGGAAGCAATTCAAGTTGAATTATATCGATTCTGGAATTAAAAAATCGATTTAAAAATCGTAAAACAAAAAATCGCGATACTTAAGTGAATCGATTTTTTTTCCCAGCCCTATTGTTTGTGGCCTTTTGTTGTTGTAGTTTCCTCTCAAAGTTGCGCATTTTCAGCATTAACTCTATTGTCCAGAGTGAAGCGCAAACCATGTGACGTCACCAACTCGCTTGGTTAAACATGGCTACCTCCTGGTGGCGAAATACTTTTCAGATTTCCAGCAAATATTGATAATTTTGAGGTTTGATTTTTGAGTCACATTTTACCCAAGGTGAAAAGCAATCAAACCACATTCATATTGTTCAGTGTTTCATGTCCTCTTTAAAGATCGAGATGATGGGAGTGCGCTAAGACTCCAGTAAGACTCCTAAAACTGTCAGTTTTTAGTCTGTGACTGTGAAAATCTTTAGGTGTAAGCTCAGCATTAGTCACTCTCACTTAGTCACTCAGTCACTCGCTCACTTAGTCACTCACTCATTCACTCAGTCACTCACTCACTTAGTCACTCAGTCACTTGCTCACTTAGTCACTCACTCAGTCACTCGCTCACTCACAGATGGTGTGATGAGGCTGGGTATTTGGCATAAGTTGGCACCTCGCCTGAGTACAGTCTAGTTATCACGGCCATATTGGACATAATGTAATTCCCAGCAACAATACACAACATATAGGACTGAATATTTTTTTCAAGTAAGAAGGATTTGCCGCTTATTTGATTATTTAGTTTAAAGGAATAGTTTGACATTTTGAGAAATCTTATCTTTCTTGCTTACAGTTAGATTGTCAGATTGAGACACCTCTCTCTGCTGGTTGTGGTGACACCCAGCCAAGAACTAGCCCAGCACATAACACATTTTGGCACATCACCCAAAAACCGGCCAACTATGGCTGAATTACCAAAACCACAAATCAAGACACAAAGTATCCATAAATCACTCATTTAAAGACAGTTAAATAATCAGCTGAAACACAATGTATATGGATATTTATGATGATTTGTGTTTGTGTCCTGTACCCCTCTGTAGGACTCAGGAGCAGATGATGTACAGAGGGAACTGGAGCAGCTCACCATGGCTGTGTTTGTGATTCGGAAGGAGGGAGATGGACTGCAGGAGCCACCTGCAGACATTGGCATCATCATCGAGGGCGTGGAAGTGTTGAATGGACTGACTTCAGTTGCTTCAGCTGTTGCCCTGCTTCTGGGTTTGATCTATTCACTCAACCTAGCATATCCAAAAGCCCTTCGCATCACGTTTGAAGTACTGCAGAAAGTTATCATGCAGCTTGATCAGCACAAGATGTCCCCCAAAGTCCTCAATCTCTACAGCAAACTTCAAAGCTTGCAGTAACGTGACACGATGAGATGAGATCAATGGTGTTTGGACATATAGGATGTCTTCTCCTCTTATCCCCCTCTCCTCTTTGCCTTCTCTCTTCTCAACTCCCCTCTTCTTCTCCCCTCCTCTCCTTCTCTCTTTGTCTTCTCTCTTCTCCTCCTCTCCTTTCTATCTTCTCGCCTCCTCTCTTCTCCCCTCTCCTCTCTTTGCCTCCTCTTCTCCCCTCTCCTTCTCTCTTTGCCTTCTCTCTTCTCATCTCATCTCCCCTCTTCTCATCTCCTCTCTTCTCCTCCTCCTCTCCTCTCTTCGGAAAGAAATGTTCCTGTGTTCCTGTGTTGACTGTAGCTAATGGGTTGATGTTACTGTAAGCCACTTCATGTTGAAGCGTGTGCTGATTGTCAATTACCTTAGACACATAATATATCACAAAAAAGAGCTTTTCGTGTGCTCTTGGGGGCCCCTGGTAGCTGTGAGGGCCCTAAGCAGGCGCTTAGTTCATTTATGCCTCGGGCCGGCTCTGTTGTTCAGGAACTGTTCAGAAGCAGAATTCATTGCCTTCTCTCTTCTCCTCCTCTCCTTTCTCTCTTCTCTTCTCGCCTCCTCTCTTTTCTCCCCTCTCCTCTCCTCCTCTCCTTTCTCTCCCCTCTTCTTGCCTCCTCTTTTCTCCCCTCTCCTCTCTTTGCCTCCTCTCCTTCTCTCTTTGCCTCCTCTCTTCTCATCTCCCCTCTTCTCGCCGCCTCTTTTCTCCCCTCTCCTCTCTTTGCCTCCTCTCCTTCTCTCTTTGCCTCCTCTCTTCTCATTTCCCCTCTTCTCGCCTCCTCTCTTCTCCCCTCTCCTCTCTTTGCCTGCTCTTCTCCCCTCTCCTTCTCTTTGCCTTCTCTCTTCTCATCTCCTCTCTTCTCCTTCTCTCTTCTCATCTCCTCTCTTCGGGAAAGAAGTATGAACACTTCCTGTATGTATGTTCCTGTGTTCCTGTGTTGACTGTAGCTAATGGGTTGATGTTACTGTAAGCCACTTCATGTTGAAGCGTGTGCTGATTGTCGATTACCTTAGACACATAATATATCACAAAAAAAGAGCTTTTCGTGTGCTCTTGGGGGCCCCTGGTAGCTGTGAAGGCCCTAAGAAGGCGCTTAGTTCATTTATGCCTCGGGCCGGCTCTGTTGTTCAGGAACTGTTCAGAAGCAGAATTCATTGGAGGTTTCTGTACTCTGCATTTCTATTTGTGACAACAGAATGTGTTGAGATTGTCAGGCACTTTGTTGCACTATTTTGCACTTTGACTGTTATGCATTTTGTGCATGTCTTTTAAAGACAAATGTGTTGGCCCAAAAGCTGTGCTGGTGGCCATGAAGTTAAATTGATGTTCTTAATCAATAAATTATTAAAAAAACATCAGATTTTTGAGTTTCTTTTATATGTTCAGCCAACTTAAAATTGCAAGTTTAGTTATATTAAACAAACTAAAATTTCATTCCAAAGTTACTTCAAAAAGTAATTTTCTTGAAACCATAGTATTGAGTTAGAAAGGAGCAGTATTTTACTTTTGGATTATGCAAATTATTGAGTTGGAATAACTGAAAAATTTAAGTTGACTTACCTTCATTTTAAGTTGGGTTAATACAAAATGTTGATTTGAGAACAATTAAATTATCAAGTACATGTGACTTAATTCAATTGCAAATTATTGAGTTGGAATAACTGAAAACTTACCTTTATTTTAAGTTGGGTTAATACAAAATGTTGATTTGAGAACAATTAAATTATCAAGTACATGTGACTTAAATCAATTGCATTAATCTAACCTATTAACTTAATTTGAAAGAACTTAATTCATTTAGGTGTTACCAAATGAAGCAATTCAATTAAGTTGGTCCAACTATTTTCTTTTTTCAGTGCAGGGTGTCCGTTCGAAACTGCCACAGCAGGCCAAGGGTTGGTTCTTGGGCTCTGTCTGACGAAAGGGAAACCCATGCCTCACTGCTTGTGGACTTTGCCTCCTTGGGGAGGTCCTGAATGGCCCAAGGGTCGTTACTGGCCCACTGGCAGACCTCAAAGCCTCCCTCCGACAGGTAGGAATGCAGGTCTTTGATCAGCTCTATGGCCTTTTGTACTGTCTCCACACTGTGGAGGCAGTTCTCAACATAAAAACTATAGTCAACCAGATCCCGTACTCCAGTGGGCGCTTCCTCCTGTGCTGCATGAGTCTGGAGTGCATAAATTGCGCAGCAAGGACTACATGTGGTCCCAAAGGGAAGTACCTTCCACTGGTAGATGGATGGTTCAAGATCGGAGGGGTCTTCTCTCCAAATGAAGCGCATAAGGGGTCTGTCTGTTTCAAGCAGGCGGACCTGGTGGAACATGCGTTTGATGTCCCCACTGTTGGCTATTGGCCGCTGCCTGAACCTCACCAGCACTCCAATGAGTGAAGGAGTCAGGGTTGGTCCAGGAAGGAGGTGATGATTTAAGTTCAACTTACCAACCTGGTAGCTGCAGTTGAACACCACACGGTCCTTTCCATTGTGATGGACATTATGGTGCGGAAGGTACCATGACTCTGCACTCTGCTCCGCCTCTGCTGGTTCGAGCCTCTCCACTAGATCAGACTCGACCAGCTTTCTCATTTCATTTCGGTAAGAGACAGCCAGTGCCTCATCTCGTGTCATGCGCCTCTCAGCACTTGCTAGGCACTGCATGACAACCTTCAGAGAGACCTTAAACTCTGGCATTGGTTCCCTCCGCAGAAGTGGGGTGGCATAACACAACACGCCCTCAACTTCGATACGCATAGTTTTCTGTCTGAGGAGGTTGATTGCATAATCATCCTCTTTTGATCTCACATACAGTTTCTCATTTCTGAATGGAAGAACATCCAGAGTCCAGAGCTTCTGGACATTTTCCAATAGTGCTGTCTCTGAGTGTTCCAGACTGGAACCAGGACCTTTAAGGGACTGAACCTCCTCAATACGAGTGTGGAGGCAGGTTGCGACTCTCTGCCCACAGCTTCCCCACTCAGTGGTACCTTGGAGCGTCCATCCTAGTGCAGTCTTCACTGCCAGGGGACATCCCCATGGGCCTCTGATTGGTGGGACAAGCGAAACTAGTAAATGGGCATTGTCAGAGCCAATGAGAAGAGTAGGCCCCGCATCCTTAATTGGATGGAGGTCTATCTTCTTCAGATGTTGATACTTTTCTTGTAGTCTGTCATAGCGTGATAGAGCCAGTTGGTTACCAGTGAAGACATCTCTCAGCTGGTACTGATCTTCTGGATGTCCAGCTGGGGAGATCATGAAGCTCAGTCTAGCTCCCACGATCTGCTTGGTGTCTCTGCGGATCGTCCGGATGGTCAACTGCTCTTCGACCCCTTCCAATCCTAGCCTGTGCACCGCCTCTGGGAGAACGATGGTCCTCTCTGACCCATCATCCAAGACAGCATTGGTGTCATACACCACATCTCCGTGGTGTAGGCGGACCTTAACTACTTTAAGTAGGGCCTTTGACCCACAGCTCTGAGAGGGGTTCAGGTAGTAAACTGTGGAAGACCCCAGACACTCAGCTGTCTTATCTGACACAGACGGCTTGGAGTTCTTCCTTGTTTGTTGTAAGAGGGGGATGACATCATGGAGGATGCTCAGGTGTACCACACCACATTGCCTACATGGCCTCTTGAGCGTACAGTCACGGCTCTGGTGATCCCGTCCACACTGATGGCACCTCCCATGCTACAGGATCCACTGCTTCTTCTCCTCTGTGCTAATCTTCTGGAACCCCTCGCAATCATTGTGCCCCTATTGCACAGAACCACATTGGTTCAGTGCAATAGGGGCACAGAGGAGGGGGTCGCTTCACCTTTGCTTTCGGTGCATGGGAGGCATCCTTCTTGGCAGTCTGGGACTTGCGTTCACCAGGGGACTCCTCTTTCATGTACATCATTCTCACTGGTTTGCTCTTAGCCCAGCTGTCAACTTTGTCCGCCCTCTCCTTCTTCTGGTTGGAGTGACTCAGTGGGTCAATATTAATAGGTCTCACTTCTTGCAGTAAGAACTTCGAGAAGTCTACAAGGTTAAGACCTATCTGTCCAGGACGCAGGAACTCCTGCTGTCTCCGGAACCTCTCCTGATGGAAGCGAGGGATCTTTTGTAGCAATCGTTCTACGTTGGATGTGCTACGAATCTCATGTTCGCCCGCCTGGCCCTGCGTCCTCAACATCCCCACCAGTGAGTGCACTTTAATAGAGAAGTTATCGAGAGCTCGATCTTCTCGGATTGGGGGGAGCTGATCTAAAGATCTTAGCTCAGCTAGAGCATAGCTCCATGGACGACCGTACCGGGCATCCAAGTCTTCTAGTGCTGATGTATAGGGAGTTGAGGAGGGCGCATGTGCAAGAACCATGTTGTGTGCACGAGGGTTCTTTACGTGCTGAAGGAGCACAGCATACTTATACTGCTCCGAATACGGACCTTCGAGAAGGGTATACCAGATACGCAGTTCTACATACTGGCTCCGATCTTCGTCCTTGAAGTAAGGAAACTTGGGTCCCTCTATCTGCGGGCTCAGCATCTGGTAAACTGTCTTCGTGACTGGAGAGGCTACCCGTTTCTCCGGCTGGTATTCAGACCTACGAAAAATTGGAGAATGTGGAGGGCTAGTAGGTGGAGTCGGGTACTTCTCCATCTTACAGTCAAAACACTCACCTTTAGAGCAACTGCTGTCATGTCTCCTGCGGTGCTCTTCTCTCCCACGGATCCCTTCTCTTTGGGTCAACAATTTCTCCAGCATTTCAGCAGCCGGTGGCTCATAGTTGTGTCTTAGTTGGGTTCTGAACTCGCCCATATCAACCTTTGAACCCTCAGGAGATGGAAACCTTGAAGGATGAACTGATGGAGCTCTAGAATTGTGAGCCGATGTGGGTCTACTAGCAGCCATAGCTAGTAAAGCTTGCGTATGGATGCGTTCACGTTCCAGCGTAACTTGGCGTTCCTTCTCTACAGCATCCAATAGCATGCGCTCACGTTCAGCTGCCTGGCGATCACGTTCCGCTGCTTGGCGGTCACGTTCCAGCATAGCTTGGCGTTCCTTCTCTGCAGCACCCAATAGTCTGCGCTCACGTTCTGCTGCTTGGCGGTCACGTTTCAGCGCCTGTTCTGATTGGTTGCGGAAGATTTCAGATAAGAAAGCAACATCCATGCCTGCGTAACGTCTGCTCCCATTCGAGGATGAGCCAGATGTATCACTCCTCCTAGAATGTACAGACTGGACCAAGCAGACTGAACTGGGGCCTGGTCTTTTCTCGGTAGGGTCAGAACTCACCCTTTTCCTCCTTTGGGGGTGGACTGACTTACCTTCAGAAAGTGGTCTGAAGCATTGACTCCGAGACACACCTGCCTCTGCGGAGTGAACTGAGTCAGCGTCATTAGTCTCATGTCCAGTCAGCTGTTTAGACTCATCCCTAGTCCTTTCTAATAATATAGCGGTGTCATCTATGTCTAGGTTTGCTGTGTGTACATTCTCTGTAGCTGCTATGTCTTGTAATGAACATACTCCACTGACTGACTGAGAATTGTGGTGCACTACACTATTGACTTCATAGACCTCTAAGTGTTTTGGAGGCTGTCTGGCTCTCTGAGGGCGTGTCTCAGTCTCGAGTGGTAGGGGGGCATCTGACCCTTGCTCATCAGTAATCTGTTCAGCCATACTAACACCAACAGTACACAACTATCCGGCTCGAAGGACCAAAAATGTAGCCGGGGAGCTAAGTTAAAGGACTGTGTGGCTAATGTTAACCTTAGCTTTGCACTGGAGGTATGTTGGTGATGCTGATAAGACTAAACACTTACAACACTTGGGCAGACTTAACAATAATACACAAACATTTATTTACTAAATAAACACACATTAATACACTAAACAATCATAAACCGTCAATAACATCAAATACTCAATAATAATAAACACACAGTAATAATGAAACAGTCACACACACATACACTCTCTCACCACACCCAACCCGGCCCGGGCCCAATCAACCCCTAGTTCAACCTAACCTGTAGCCTGAGGCTAATGTAAAGTCCGGTGATGGAGCTCGGTGGCGCGCTGTAAAATGGCCGCCTCTCCTACCCGTGTCGCAGGAGAGTCCGGTGTGGTGCGAAGGGAAAGGGAGGGCTGGAGCTGACGCTCACGTGCTGCGTTCCCGAAGCGATGAGGAAAGCAAGAGGAAAGATCCGCTCTCGGTGCGGATGACCGGGACCGGCCGTCGCCGCTGTCTCCAGGAAAACAGTCTGGTAATCCTGATGAAGGATGAGTCCGAACACGCCCGGATTCCACTGCTCTCTCCGTCTCCGTGGCTCGGGTGTGACCCTAACGAGCCGGCTTGGTTTGTGCTACTGTCCCTTGGGAGATACGATAAACCAGGATCTGTCTGGTTTATGGTTTAGACCTATACAGAAGGCAGGCGACCTCGACCTGTGTATTTTATGTATAGTCCGACTTGGCTAGCACGTAATGGCGACCTCTCTCCTCCGGTGCATACACACATGCTGTCCTAAGTCCCGCCTCCTATGTCCTGATTCGCTCCCAATATCCTAAACATATAACACTCATTTGCTAATATAAACATCACTCAAACTCACTCAAACTCACATTCACACAGTTAACCAATCAAATATATATATATATATATATATATATATATATATATATATATATATATATATATATATATATATATATATATATATATAATGAACTGTAATATAAACACAATGCAAATGATAATGAAAATAACAAATGATTATATTGAATGCAGAACAATATGAACAGAAAGAGAAATGATTATCTTTGATGAACTGTTATTAACTAAAGAAAGAACTAAATAGCTATGTGAGCGTGGGCCTTCAGAACAGCTATGTATGGTTACCTGAATAGGCAGGTATGCTAATGAGCTACTTAGCCTTTTACTGTTGAGGGGGTTACGCATGGGAATCAGACTGCTTTTGTATTTGCTTTTAAAAATATCCATCTTACCCAAATACCCAAAAGACCCATCTTAAACTATCAAGTCTATATTTTAGCACTGTTCCTGACTTGGAAAAAAAAACATTTTTAATACAGAATCCTCCTGGGCTTCACTCAAGAATCAGACTTGCTTTACTTTTCTTTTTTTATTGAAGTTTAGTTCTTCCTCATAGTTTTAGTCTCAGTACCTTTGACATTATATGATAACTAGTTGCTAGCTCGCCCTTTCAAGTAAACATAGCTTTTTCATGCAACTTAAACTACGGTGACAGATGGGGGCAAATTCACCACATCAACCAAACGCTGCAAACGCAAGAAACATGCACAACCAAAAACACAAACACATAAAATAAATGCAATACAAGTGTCCTGCAAGAGAAAAATGCTGCAATAACAGAAATGAAGCAGAAGCAAAAGCGTACAAACCCCCAAAACAAATGCGAAAGAAAAATGCTACAAATATCAAAACACACAAACTCCCAAAACAACTGCAAGAGAGAAACGCTGCAATTTCACTCCACAAAAAACATAAATTCACCAAATTAAAACAAGTTCACCAAAATAAAATGGAAGAAGAAGACGGTGGATGAAGACGAAGTTAATTAATTAAAGAGATTAATGTGAAAAGGTGTAGAGCAGCAGAGGTATGTAGCTAATTTTAGTGCTGTACCTCTGTTGCTCTTTTGCTAATAATCTGCTCTTCTTATTGTAGTAGATTATGGTCAAGTGTTTAAAACAGACGAAGGGAAACACCTTTTCACGCTAATCTCTTAAATTAATGAAGTTCATTTTCATCCATCATCTTCTTCTTCCGTTTTATTTTGGTGAACTTCCGTTTTGTTGTGGAGTGAATTTGCAGCGTTTCTCCCTTGAAGTTGTTTTTGGAGTTTGCGTGTTTTGGTATTTGCAGCATTTTTTTCACATTTGTATCATGGGAGTTTGTGTGTGTTTGCTTCTGCATCGTTTCTGTTATTGCAGCATTTTTCTCTTGCAGCTTCACTTGTGTTGCATTTGTTTTATGTGTTTGTGTTCTTGGTTGTTGCATCTTTCTTGTGTTTGCAGCGTTTTGTCGAAGCAGTGTGTTTGCCCCCATCGGCCACTGTATTAAACAGCTATTTTTAAAAGCAAAACTACAGAACTAAATTTAACTAAATAACCGAACTAAAACTACAGACCTGAAGTAAAACTATAGACCTGAACTGAGACAAAGAACTAAACTTGTGCTCCCCAAGTGTGGAGAAGAACTGAACTAGACTGAAAACGAAACTAGGGAGCAGGAAGATGAACACAATAAGACAAAAGAAAGTGAATACTAGGACAATGACAGAGGGGAGCAAAGGAACACAGAATGACTTGTAAGTATAATACAGAAAGGTAAAAGCAATCTAAAACTAAGAAAAATTAACTCACTCAAAAGCACATTACACTGAGAGAACCTGAGGAATACATAAAAAACCCAAACACAAATTCACACTAGGGAGAAAAAAACCCACTGACTTGGGGAACACAACACATGTTGGGACATACACTAGGTCATCAAACATATGGGAAAAAACACAACAGGAAGAAAACCAAACAGACGGTGGGGGGAAAAAAAATGGGAAAAACTGGGGAAAAAACAAAACAAAACAAGGCAGGTCCCTTCAGAACTGGCTGAGTCCAAATGTTGTGGGGTCATTCTGTCATGATGGGTGGAAGGAGGGACTCAAATGCATGGTGATGAAGGGAAAAATGGATTTAATAACGGAAAACAACAAATCCTTCCCCCCTCACACACATTTTGCCTGACTTTCCCTGTCTCTTATTGATCGTGATTGTGACCTTGACCTTTGACCTTCATTCATCAAAATTTAATGGGATCTATTCTGGACCACCTCACAACTATCCTTAATATTCTTAATAGACAATCAAACATACAACTGACTCAAACACAATACCCCTCTCCCCTTCAGACAGCAGGGTAACAACCAACAAAACCAACAAAAAAACCCAAACCAAACATAACTCGGGGAAGATTAGAGTCCCAGAACGATGAGTAGAAATGTTTGGGTTATGGAAGAATTACAGAAATGATCCCACACTGCAGAACTATGAGTCTGAGGCTACGTCCACACGAGTTCGATAAGGGTTTTGTTTTGAAACCATGTCAAAAAGATATTATGTAAAAATGGAAATATTTCAGTAGAAAATCTGTGTCAGCATGGGGATGAAATGCTTGCTGAAAAAAAGGGAATTCACATGACACACCCGTATGGGTACTGTAAGCAGGGGTGAAAGTGAGCTGGAACTCGCCGGAACATAGTTCCGGTAAAATATATACGAACGGAACGGAGTTCCATTAAAAAAAGGGGGAAATGGTAACTGTCAAAATCCCATATTCAGTTAGCCTAGGTCCCCAGTGGCCGCAAATGGTATTTGCTACGGGGGAAAGTCTAGAAAGTCTAGGCGAATTTGTGGGCGGGATAACCGCTGTCTGTCAAGTTTTCTCTTTACACAACGCCACGCCATTGGATGGGTAACCAGTCAGAGCCAACCAGTCAGAGCCAACCAGTCAGAGCCAACCAATCAGAGCGATGAACATGGATTTCGTAGACAGCGTCACCGGAAGAACACACCAGAATGTAGTCTCAAAACGAGTGCAGCAGCTTAGCTAGGACTCCCGTACACTATTTGGCACTGGCCGCTTCGGATCTCCTCCGGGTCGCCTTTGCAGAGTTGTGCTGCTCGTATTCCCAGTTTTTCTGCCTCTTGCAACTGGTCATCCATTAGGGCTAAAAGGGGTGACACAACGATCACCAGCGGGTTGTGCAGACCCATGCGTCGTCCCACTAGCGGAGCCAGCTGATAAATCAAACTTTTGCCATACCCGGCGGGCAAAACTCCAACAACGTCCCTTTTTTCCAAAAACAGCTTAAGTGCCGTTTTCTGCTCCTCTCGCAGGGAAAACTGTCATTTTAAATCACCTAGCGTTGCTGCCAAAGCCAGCTCGAATGGTTGTTCCTGGTGATGAGCCATGTTGTCTAGCAGCTAGCAACTGGTGTTACGGCAATGTGTGCTAGCTGCTTGCTAGCTGCTACGTCTCTGCGACTACAACATTACGTGTCGTATTTGTGTCGTCATGAGGCAGGGCGGGCTCCAATCCCGCCCCTTGCGATTTGATTGGTCCGGTCTATTTTGGATTTTCAGATCCGAGGCTGTCTAGTCTGTCTCCCCGTAGCAAATACCATTTGCGGCCACTGGGGACAGACTAGATCCTAGGCTAATATTCAGTATGAATATGTGATGTATGATCTACGCAGAAGGCAAACAGCTGATTTGTCCCGCTATGGGTGAAACCAACCCATTTCTGGGGGTGAACAGTCAGAAATACACCCCTGCCTTGAAATGGTTGAATCCTTTTGATTCCTGACTGCCCCACCCCCCCACTCCCACTCCTGCTTCGCTCCTGTCACTAGTGCTATCCTAGCACAGTGAGAGTGTGTGAGAGTAAGTATGCTATGAAGTGGTTATGTTGATCAACTATTCTACCACCCAGTACCGTGACTTTGTTATCATCAACAGTTATTAGCCCTGATTTTAGATGTATTGAATGGAATGGAACAGATTATAGTTTATCAGCCTATCTTAATTGATGCGTGTGTTTAGGGTACATATGTGGACATCCATTCATGGATATCACATTCAGACATTTTTCATTAAAAAACTACCATGTTCAGGTGAGTGTATAACCCACAGTTTCTATAAAGAAATACATAAAACATCTTCCTAATTTGTTTGTATATGGTTGTCAGAGAGAGGGGAAGAAGGGGACCAAGCAAAAACAGGCAACTGAGAAGCAAAATATCAACAGTGACTGAAATTAAAATATCCAAATATAATTTCAGATGAATTGTGATAATTCTGTATTCTCTCCTCATTTCATTCTAAACAGGACATTTTCATTACTTTTGATGATTATCTGTAAATCATTTACAGATCCGGCAAGACACTTTCACCCCTGGCTGTAAACCTGTCACACCGGATATAAGAGAACAATAGAAGAAATAGTGTGCATGCGCCCACTTCCCTTTTTCTACCAGTGGGCACAAACAACAACAATAACATGAAGAGAAAGATAGCAGCAGCAACGACTATGCAAGGAAAGGTCTGTCTTGTGATGAGAATGAATGTGGAATGTGTATTCCAGCCATGTGGTCATGACGTGGGTGTGAACACACACGTTTTACTCGCCTTCACTCATCAAGATGGGTGCGGAAATGGCACCGCTGCCAGATCTGGCAGATTTTGTCTTAAGGGGACACCACACTGGTCCCAAAAGGCCAATCTGTTAAGAAAGTATGTCAGATTCATGCAAATTCCTTTTTTTCTGTGGGGACTGGGCCTGAGTCTTTTATAAGACTGATTATCAAGGCTCCACATCTGTGTAATGTGAGTCAAAACCAGGTGAAAGGTGAGGGAAAGGAGAGCTGATGACTGGACTGGAGCCAGTGGTAGGGCTGAAACCCACCAGACCAGCTGTAAGGGGCACCCAGCGTAGGATGTGACATATATTATGAATAGGTGTTCATGAAAATTGAACCCTAACCTTGGAGAACAGACATGTCAACACATATGTGAAGCTGCTAATGACAAGTGACCAGATGAAAAGACTCAAACTTAGCCTAGTCATGCTAGACCCACCTAGAGGCAGCACATCTAATGTGCTACAGTCGTAGTCTAGTTACGCTCAATGTAACTTTTGGCTAAATTTCCATGAAACTAGCCGACAAATCATGGTGAAGTAAAGAATCACAGGGCCAGCGTAACAAAGTGACGCTGCAACAATCCAGAGAGAAACAACCGGAAACAACCATAGAAGAAGAACAAAAATGGGTGGCGATTTCCTTTTATCAAAGATGAGTGAAGAATGTGAGAAAACATCAGCAATCTTTAAATTATTTTTATAGAAACGACAGCAGTCGTTAAGCTCCATAATCCCCAATTTTCATTCATAACTTTATCCGGACTCCTCATCTAACTATGTCATCCAAAAGATTACGCTGATTGGTTGTCATACCATCCTATTGCATACAAAAGATTTGAAGGACAAACTTTTAGCCCGCCTCCCCTGCCTATGAAGCGTTCCTAGACCTATACATGTAATGACAAGGGATAGCGCGGCTAGGCTAGCTCAAACTAACATTTCCCACAAAAGGCTCCTGTTGTTTTCAGAATAAAAACCCAAAACGTCATCTTAGTTTCAGAATAAAAGTCCACTTTTATTTTCAAAATTTTGTGATTGTCAAGATAAGACACCAGTTACAACAGTAGTCCTGTTGTTTTCAAAAAACAAGCCTAGATACTCTTATTGTTTTCAGAACAAAAGCTCATATAAGACTCTGCGGTGCACAGTTTTGTCAGTGTCCCTGACCTTAAACCAAACCCTGATGGTTTTTGTTCTGCCCTGGATCAATTTGTCTTTTTTTTCATACTGATCTGCTTCAATCACAAACTTTTTTTTTTCATACTGATCTGCTTCAATCACAAACTTTTTTTTTCATATTGATCTGCTTTAATCACTTTTTTCCCATATTGATCTGCTTTAATCACAAACATGACTTCAGAGAATGTCCACTTGTAGATTATTGGGCTGTTTTTTTCACACACATAATAAAACACACTAGCACTGCCCTCTAGTGTGTGTTATTTCCAAAAGTCTGAAGTGTGTGTGAACATTCAGTGCAGCTGCGTTTGCACAAACTCAGCTCATAAACTGGTGTTAAGATGCTCATTAGTAAAGACACTTCTGCTGTGACATTCCACACACACTCTACACTAACACACACACATGCTCCACCTATCTTATACCATATATATATATTATAAATAATACCAATATTTTAAAGAGTATACAAATATTATAACAATAGTAGATAATAGTGTGGGCGGATGTGGCTCAGTTGGTAGAGTGGGTCGCCCAATTACCGGTTGGCAGTTCGCGTCCCAGCTCTGGCTGTCCCCATGTTAAAGTGTCCTTGGGCAAGACACTGACTTATAGGCCCCTAGTAGGACTGACCTTAGACCTTAGAAACCTACTGGTGAATGGGTGAATGTGAGCCTAATGTAAGGCGCTTTGAGCACCATGAAGGTGGAAAAGCGCTTTACAAGCGCAGTCCATCTACCATTAGTATACATGTTTTAATTTTTATCAATATTGATGTCAGAAACATTCACATCATCTGCTTCATCCTTATAGAGAAAAGAAGATAAGAAAGAAAAAAAATCTGACTGGATTCACTAAAGTGTTTCAGAAGAACATGTAAGTAAAAAATTAAATAAATAATAAAAGGGAGATCACACTGAATTAAAGTGTTTGAGAACAACATCTAAGGAGAAACAAAATTCATTCACATTGAATCTGAAAAGCATATGCTAACCCTTTAACCCCCAATTAAAGGTAAGATTACCTCACATTATTTATTTATTTTAGTTTAGACCAACTGTATATAATTCCTAGTTTTATGTTTTCTACTGGCCTATATTAACTTCTAGAAACGTCAGAACATTGATATTTTTAGATGTAATCTTAAAGTTCTGTAATCCTGGCATACATTTATCATGTTTTTATTTGATTTTATTTCTTCTTCTTCCGGGGGGAGGGTGTGTTGAGGAGAGGGAGAGAGACACTGCGATTGTTCGCTTTTTTCACTCTTTTTCATTCTTTATTCGTTACATGGTGATAGTGGTGGTGGGATAAAGTGTGTATTGTTCATTTAGTGGTGTTATTTTTGTAAACGGGTGGTGGTTTTTACACTTTTGGACACGCCGCACCCTGTCATGGCGTCCAGTCCCCTCACTTCGCTGTCGCGCAGACACGGCATCAGGGTCGGTGCTGGGTCTGCGTGCAGCGTGGAGGACGTCGCTTTAGCTGTGGGGGACATTATTGGTCATGGATCAATAAAATCCGCGCTCGCATGAACAAGGCCGCGGTCCTGTTTTTGGAGCGGGTCGACCAGGTGAATCAGCTGGTGGAGGCGGGGCTCACCGTGAACGGGCTGTACGAGCAGGTACTCCCTCTCGTTCAGCCTGCTACACAAGTTATTCTTTCCAACGTGCTCCCCTTCGTAAGCGACGATTTCCTGGTTGACCAGCTGTCTAAGCACGGTAGGGTGATTTCCCCCATCAGGAAAATCCTGTCTGAGTGCAAATCACCTCTACTGAAACACGCAGTGTCCCACCGAAGACAACTGTTCATGATCCTGAACAACAGGACGGAGGAGTTCAACTGCCGGTTGTAGGAAATCTTAAGTTTTTAGTTTCCTCTTACACAGTAAATTTTGATGTGTTAAAATAACACTTAAAGAGTTGAAATTAACACCATTCTAGAGTGTATTTGGTCCTACTCCAAAACGGTGTTAAACACCAGTGTTAAACTCATAGTGTAAAACTAACACTCTATAGAGTAAATGATTAACACTTGTGTACACTGAATAGTGTCATTTAAAGTTAACACTACAGATCAAATAACTCTATGAAGTGTAAATCTCACTCTAAAAAGAGCTAATGATTTACTCTGTGCTCTGTGTAAATCTCACTCTAAAAAGAGCTAATGATTTACTCTGTACTCCGTGTAAACCTCACTCTAAAAAGTGCTAATGATTTACTCTGTACTCTGTGTAAATCTCACTCTAAAAAGAGCTAATGATTTACTCTGTTATAATGAAATATCAACTCTACTTAGAGTCAAATCCTGATAAAACCAACACTACATTGAAATAAATCTAAATTAAACTGTATACACATTACTCTGAAAAGTGTTAGAATTCATCACTATAGTGTAAAACTAATTATTTTACAGTGTAAACTCAACTTTACATAAGTGTTGATAAAACACATTACCATTTTTAAAATGGTGTAAAATGAAATATATTCGTATAAATGATTAAATAAGACTTCAAAATCACATTATTTTTCAGTTTTATTTTCACCTCACAGCAGACACCATTAACAAAATGAGATTTCAAGTCTCCATGAAATGACAATAAGGCACAATGTACAGCAAGGAATCCATTGTGCTATATTTAACCTGAACATCAAATGGCTTAAAATAAAATATTTCATTTGCATTCAAAACCTTTACAACTCTGTCTGGATGCAGTTGAACTTCAAATGAATGAAAATGCTCATCAAAATGCACCGTTTGCATGAGCAATCCACAGAACACCACATCATCATCTCTGACAACAATAGATTTAATTTTGCAAAAAACTGGCATATCACTTTGTACATCAACACAAATCACAAAGTTGCGACGGTACTCTGTCCCATTATATTTGACCCATTTAGCTGAAAACACAGGTGTTGATGAATCAACTTCTAATTTCCTAGCAACATCTACACTACCTGTAACATCTGAAATCTCCACCATTTTCCCTGGACCAACAATCAGTCGTTCACTTTTGAAAGCTTCAAAATTCATAGCCACAGAGCTTTGGTGTTTTCTGGCCAATGTTAGAGTAATGTTCTTAAAACTTTTTGTCTGTGTCTTGAAATAGTAATGTTTTGCCTCATATCGCATACACCACATGTGGAGGACAGGACCAATATTTCGAATTATGCGTGGGTAGTGTATCAAAAAATGATGTTTAGGTATAAGGTTATTGGCAGGAAATAATCGCTTAAATAGTCGATGGTGCTCAGCAATCAAATGTTTCAAATATGTTGTCATTCCTTCAGAAAAAACAGGTGAAAAGACAATGTTAATGATTTGTAAAAGCAAAAGAAGAAGGTGCCAGACCTTATCTCCTGCTTGCACCAAGTCCCCAAATAGCAAAGGCATATTGCGTAACAAGCACCAAGATTGTATGGCATTCAGCCCCAAATCGTTGGTTCCATCAAACAGCTTTACTCTTGGTGGTCGATTTCGCTGTTGATTGTACCCATAGTCATATGCATGTATCCTACCAGCAAGCTGTTCAGCATTAAGGAAGTTGCTCTGAATGTACTCAAGAACTAGTTTAACTTCAAACTGAGCAACCCCTTCAAGTACATCATGCATTAGATCTACAGAAAAGTTGTTTGCCGTATGGAAATATTTCAGTGAGTTCAAAAGACAAGTGCGCTTTACACCATACACATGAGGCAGTGAAGAATCCGTTTGTATAGTTTGACAGTGGTGTGAATGCATGTCAACAGTCCTCAGTACAACTTTTGGGTCATCTTCAGAGAACACAGTCTGAAAACAATGTTTCTCCAGCAGACAGAAACGACAACAGTATCGAGCCCCAAAAGACTCAACAAAGCCAAAAAGATTATGTAAACCAAGATTATCACCAGTAACCTGGATTAAGGTACCATGAACCACATCTTTAAACACGTCAATTTCAAGTCCCTCTGTTTCAAGAATGTTTAGGTCATGGACAAGTGGCTCAAGTATTACGTTAAACCCATAACGCTTGACATCTTGAGAGTGAAAAAGAGCACACAAATGAATATTAACTAAGGACGAATTTATGACAGGGGGGAAATTTCTCAATGTAAAATACATGGCGCCTAATTTGTGCACACCCTTTTTAGAGCCTAAGGGATTTCCTGTCTCAAAATCATCATAAAAGAGTTGGATTTGAAGAGCATCTTTTTTAACAGAAAACAGTGGACTATTTTTAAAATAACTGCCATCTCTTATATCTGCATACAGGCCGTCCTTTATAGGCCTAGACTTCAACATGTTTGTAACTTCAGGATTGTTAAAAATCATTTTAAGAGTTTCCAAAAGAGGAACATATGTGAACTTGTCAGTTACAATCACTTGGTCATATGTGTCTGTGGTTTTATTTATTCTGCTATCAAATCTAGTACCCAGTACTTTTTCAAATGGCTCAACACTTCCCCATTTTTTTGCAAAATGTTTCTTTCGTTTGGGCTCTGAATCTAAGGGAGTGAATGGGTTTTTTAACTTTTGGAAGTTTTGTTCTATTTTGTTCTGAATTTCTGTGTTCTCTGGTAAGCCTTCTAATGCTGTTTCTTTAGCCTCGCTGATGAACTCAAAATACACCTCCTCCATTCTTGAAACGAATTTGTCTACTCGACACTGACTCAAACCACCCGTTTTGAGCTCTGCCACAGCAGTAGCACACATATCTAAGGTCCTGTTGGTCCTGTTTGATTTTAACGGTTCTGATGTGGTGGGCATATCATCAATATCACAAACTACTTCATTTTCTGCCCTTAAATGGACATCATTGTAAACCTGCTGGTCAGTGCCATCTTTGTCTTTGTGTTTCACATTTAAATGTTTCCTAAAACCAGAAAATGTACCAAAACTATGCCCGCATCCAGTCTCAACACACCTAATATGAAGGTTTTTTCCAGGAAAGTAACCATGAACCGATTGTATGTGCTTAACAAGTCTATTGGAACTTTGTAACTCTGCTTTACAAACAAAACACTTCATGGTAAAGATGTATTGAGAAGTACTGATTAATCAAGTATTAATGAAGCAGTCTCGCCCTAACTTCAGCAACTCGAGGACTCTCCTTCACTTTGGCTACATCAATGTTGTACACAGTGGTCTGAATAAAGACAAACATGTTGTGGAGCATGGCGTTGTATGATGTGCCAAACACGAAATGTGCTTTAAACAGTTCATCAAAAGCACCAAGGGAAGACGTTGACTTGCATGGTATGGCGTTCTTGTCAAGAATGATGAAGAACTGGTGGATCACATTCTTCTTTGTTCCAACGGCGAGCAGATAGGGCTGAGCGCTGGTAGTGATGCTGTCCAGATGCTCTTGTACATTTGTTCCAGTCTGTAAAGATTTACACATTCACAATTAGGTGCCTATAGGGTCATTCCGTGTCAATTCAGGTGCACTTCTTCGATTTGGCAATTTTTTCTTGTAGAGGTACATTTTGATGCCAACTGAAAGAATCCCTAAAATCCCTGAAAGTTTTAGCATCCTAATTCTTACGCTTTTAGAGATATGGCCCTCCAAAGTTTGGGTGTCACACCCACTTTTCAGGTCTGTGAATTGCACACAATTTGCAAGCATATTTGGACATCCATATCTTTGTTTTGAAGCCAGATGCATGCCTTAAAACTGCCATGTCCGATCAGTATAATCCTGATCCCTGATAATATTTTTTACATTTTGGGGCTCCAGGTCTTTAGAAGTATGTATGTTATTGGAGTTCCAAATGATTTTCCAACATATTTGGAATCTGTAGAGTGTATTTAAAGAGTTTAAGATTTCTCAGATCCAACATAACGGAATAGGAGCATTTAAAAAATTACTTTGGGACAAAATGACCCATCGGTAAGCCCTACATCAGGCCCCTAATCAATTAACCATGTGGGCACTCGATGACTTGAATTAGCTTTCAACCACATGTACAATCACACTTCCACAAACAGCTAAGCCAAGAAAAAGTTTGATTTTCCAAGTCTTTCATAATAATCTAAGTCCTTCATAAAAATCTAGGCCTTTTAATATGGGACTATTTGCCATATATGTTGTCATTACATTTACTGCTCTCCTACTGCACCAAAGTAACAACTTTTCTTCTAAAATACGGAGTTGTTACTTTGGTTGACCAGTGGATGGCAGTAAGTGCAATGCCAACATATTGGCAAATAGTCCCATATTAAAAGGCCTAGATTTTTATGAAGGACTTGGAAAATCAACGTTTTTCTTGACTTAAATATTTGATAAGGTGTGACTGTACATGTAGTTAAAACCTCATTCGTGTCATCAAGTGCCCACATAGTTAATTAGGGGCCTGATGTTGAGGTTACAGGTGGACCATTTTGGCCTGAAGCCATTTTGGAGACACTCCTATTATGTCATATAAGGTCTGAGTGACCTTAAACTCTTTAAATGCATTCTACAGTTCCCAAATTTGATGGAAAATCCAATAACATACACACTTCCTAAGATCTGGAGCCCCGAATTGTCAAAAGTCTTCATTGCGCTTATCACAAATCCAGTTTTTAAGAGTTAATATCTCCAAAAATAATCAATCTACGCTATTTCTAAGTTCAGAATCTGGTAGACAGAGTCAGGCTGAGAGGACATGGCAATTTTAAGGCCTTTGGTTCAAAGAAACTGCTTGCAAATTGTGTGTGCTAGTCACAGACGCAAAAAGTGGGCGTTGCACCCAAACTTTGGAGGACCATGTCTAAATCCGTGACAGGTACAATGCTAAAACTTGGGATTCTTTCAGTTGGCATCAAAAGGTACCTCTATAAGAAAAATTAGGAAAATCGAAGAGGTTCATCTGGGGAGATTCTAGAGAATTGTGTGAATTGACATGGAATGACCCTGTAACAAAATGTTATCATAAAATTAGGAAACACGCATACCTTTTTGAAGACAACAAGATGCTTCTCCGCTTGAGAGGCCGCCACCTTTCCAGGTCTCTTCCGACCCTGAGCTGTTGGTGGAATCAGGTGTAAAAGCAACAAAACCGATGATAGGTCACTATCCCACCCTGAAAAAAACCATATGCATCAATTACACTTGAACATTATTTAAAGGCCTTCCAATAGTCAACATTTCTTTTAAATATGGATTTGGTTATTGTTTTCCTTTTTATGATGAAGTATAATGTTTAAATAGCCTAGAAATCTAGATGCACCATTGCATGTGTATAATGACATAGGCTCTGTGAACATTACTATACAATCAAATAGTCGTTTTTATGAGCTAGATGACCAATATGGCATTAGTCTGTTTTTATTTACCAGTGGCAACAGTTGCTATAGGAAGAAATGTGTGACAGAATTTAACAGAAAACCAAGCCTTCTCGATGGGTTTGATTTGTAGGTTTTAGAACAGTTTTCTAACCCTGTGCGTAGCGCCGAGTCGCGTACAAATCGCATTCGATGGGCGTTGGCCTTTAGCTAGATAAAGACAGGACTGTTAACAGTGGCCAAGAGATAGCATTCTTTAGACTTCTTCATTTTTTTTCTCAGACTACACATTTGATGTCATAGTCTGGCTTGTCTGGGTAATGTTTAAAGATCAAGATTTTGACAAATATATCTGTTCCAAGAATTTCTCAGTGTAGCAGTAGCAACCTCCCCCCAAACACATACACAAACAAAATCCTTCAGCTTCCACTGCTATCACAACAATTGAAAAAGTCTGACACGCATATTGAGCACATGCAGAAAAAGCACAAAACCAAGACCAGGAAAGTTCTAGAAAGTTGTTGTAAATTTCCTTGACTGGAGTGCTGTAGCAAAATCCTTAATTTCCACTCTTGATGCAAATGTGTTACAAAACTGTATTGAACAACATTCTATATTTAAAAAAAAAAAAAAAAACCTTACCCAAGTCAAGATCTTCTTCAGAATTATCCACAGGAGGATCAGCGGTCAACAGGAGTTCTTTCATCTCATTCACGGCTGGAAGCTTCTGGCACTCTTGGATGATCTTCTGCTTGAAGGTTGTTGGCCATCTCTCCAGAAGTTTCATTGATGTAGCCTCTCCAAACATGAGGATAAAATCCTGTTCTATCTGGGGTAGTGTTGTTAAGAAACAATTTTAGAATTTCACAGATAAGTAATGGCAGTTACTTTGTATAAGAAGTAAGAATTTAAATAGAATAACTACCAATCCCTTGATGTCTTTGAATCGTGGGAAAATGGACAATATGTTGCTGGACTGTTGAGGGTCCAGAATCAAGTTGCGACGCTGGGGAAATGTCAACTTCATCTTCTTCTTCACCGTTTGTTCATCAGTGGTATGTTTCATCAGTGAGATGGCCTCACTACATTGCTCTTCAGTCAGGGTGGTCTCTGGAATATATTGGAGCTCTCGATTGACAGTTGGCCCGCCAGAAAGTTCTTTCCCAGAAGGTCCTTCGCCTGGCGCTACAAAACATGGCAATGTTGATACAACTACAAATTTCATTACCTGTATTTTTTTCATTAGTTTGACAGACATTAACAGACAATGACCAACCTAACAACTTTGGTTAAAAACCTAAACATGTCTGTATCTGAACTCTGCCATCTCCCTGGGGGCAGTTTGAAGAGACGATTCTTTGGTATGAGGAATTAAAGGCATAATCCAGAGTGAAACAACACGTAACTCTATTGATTCACGTTGCAAAGCGCTATAGATAGGCATAAGAATGACAGATTTTCATGCACGGTAGGCCGAGTAATGAGATGGCAGTCAGCGCTAGCTGATTAGGGCATGTCAGTTTCGTTTTCATATGCCCCATATGCTTAGCATAAGCAGCCAGTTCGCGAATTCGGTCTACGTTGTACCTACCGCTGCCTATCGGCATCACTCGACAGTCTCAGTTAACAGGGCTATGGGTTGATTCACTCCGGATAATCCCTTTAAGATAATATTTAATTTCACATTAACAAGTTTTACATTACTTCTACAAATGTACCTCCATAGGACGTTCTGCAATCTTTAGCACTGCTCCTCTGAATTGTTTTGATTCTCCAGGCAAGGTACCCTGTACCGCTTAAACCATCATAGTAGTGCTTCTTGAAGGAAGGCATGATACAGTAAACAACATTTTTGTAAACAGTTTGGTCATCCTTGAAATGAAAAATATTTGTTTGCTATAACATCAAAATCAGAAAGAAATTGGGATACCAAGTCAGTTTTTTTGTCTTCAGAAAAAAATAACGGGGGAAAATAAATAAATAAATACATGTTGGATATAATTTCCAATCAGTGTGTGTGTGGTCCTATACAAGGCTTGCTCCCACATGACATTCAGCACTAATTGGTTGTGTCTATACCTTGGAAATAAAGGTTTGGTGTCAGGCTACTTCTGTTATGAAAAGCTGCTGGTCAGTAAAAATGCAGGGGCACGATAGCAGGTGAGATATAATTAAAAAATTAGCTACATTTAACTAAGTGGCACTATATAAAAGTGTTTTCTTGCCCTTGGGTTCAAATATAGAGCCGGCTGGGTTACAGCAAACAACAATCATTTTAAGGATGGCCCTGTTCTCTCAAAGATGTTAAAATAGCAAAAATAATACACTGAAAAGCATTAAAAATGTTAAAGTAATTCTAAATAGTTGCAATTAACCAAAACCACTGCATTACTGTAATGTAACTTACATAGCCATTCTTAGAGAAGGGATCGCTAAGGTAGGGGAATAAGGTCACAATTCCTCTTGCGTACTTCTCTTTCACTTGCCGAGGTGCTACAAGATTGATGGAAGGATATTTTCAGACACATTTATTTCACTCAATATACAGGTCGATTTCCATACTTATTTTCCTCTACTGTACATGACTAAAATTATCTAACCTAACTGAAACCTATGAGCCATGAAATCTATGACAACACCGAGGAGAGGAAAATTACCCATTTGTCTCAACCATATCGGCAGTCAGCATGTTAACAAGTTTCCTTCTGGTTTCATCAGTCAAGCCCTTCGTCCGATTATACTCGTTCACAATCCGTTCTCCGCCTGGTTTCTTTTCCAGAATAGACTTCACCAACTTCAAATACATTGCAAAAACAAGGTTAACAATTTTAATGATGTAACCTTTTTACACATCATGGTTTTTTTTTATTGTACACTTAAATCCTTGTTTTCAGATCATTTCTGATGAAATACAAAGGTTAAGGTTGACACATGCTGACAAAAATGTTGTCATTTCCGGCACATTTTTGAACATTTATTTTCAAATGTGGACCTATTTTCTGATTACAATGATTACAATTCTCGGATTAGGAGCATCTGTCAAAATGTCAACCTTAACCGTTATATTTCATCAGAAACGATCTGAAAACAAAGCTTTAAGTGTAAAATAGCAAACTTTTCCTATCCCCATAAGGATGCCCTGATTTCTGACCACTGAAATCGGTATTTGCAATACAACCGTCTATGATGAGTGAATGGGACCCTAACCCTAACCCTAACTCTGGGCTAGAATTTGGGTCATGGAGGGACAACTAGCTTGGCTGAATCTGTAACGTTAACCCTTGTTTTTTTTTTTACGTGCCAAAATGGCTTAACTTGTGCGCAAGCAGAGGAGAGATGGGTGCATTTAAAGACAAATAAGAGTGTTCAAATTGGCCTTCAAAAAGAGCAGTGAGAGCACTATTTTTGTAATCAACCACTAATCGATCAGAGCACCCCCCCACATCACAATTATGTGATTCTAGATTCAGATAAGACTACATCATGAAAGAACACTGATATGTCAATCCTTACTTGCTTAGCCTCTACATCAAGCCTCTGACGCTTTCTGGAAGGACTAACTGGAATGATGACCGTGTCTTGTGAGTCAGATCCATCTGTAGACAGTGGCTGAGAATGATCTGGGGAATCCACACTTGAGGCAGACCCTATCAATTGAACAAGAGAGAAAAGGCTTATATTTATGCATTAATATAACAACAAATTAAGCTTTTATGTATTCATGAAAAATTATAAACCTGTACCGGTATCAAATTTAATAGTTAACACCCCAGTTGTTGAATCTTGAATGATGTCCTCAAACACATCTTCGTCTATTTCTGTCCCTGAACTGTCCAGAACCTTTACTCCTTCCGTTACAGGTACACCAAACTTTGCAAATGCTATGAAACGGACATACATATGGGTCATTCCGTGTGAAATCACATGATTTCAGCAAAGTTTCTCAGGTCATTCTCGTCAAAAAATCTGAAGAAAATCACAGGTGTTTGTACACCCACCCTATAGGTAAATCTTAAATATTAAGTCTGTATCACTAATAGTTCCAAAACTACAGCCTGTTGAAAATTCAGGTCATTTTTTAAGCCCTCTGGTGAACAAGCCCTTTCTTTGTTCAACTTCCAACATTACTGGCTCTTTTAATATTTCACACACATCAGTGAAACTATATAAATGGAAACGCACATAAGCAATGTTATCACACATTTTATGCATTATATTGCATTATTCCAAATAATTGTTGCAACGTGAAGGCTTGATAGGCCTTTTGGTCACTTGATTAGTCTATTTTCATCATATAAAACTGATTAATGAGTAGTCTGCTCTTTAGGTTGCTACAAATATTTGCAGCATGTCAATATAAACTATTAAATGGTTGCTAAGATTGCTTTTGTGCAGCTTAGAAGTTACTGTTTTACACGTCCATTGACTTCCATTGTATTAAAAGAGCAAAAGAATAAGTGCTACAGACATAATATTTAAGATTCACACGTAGGATGAATGTACAAACACCTGTGATTTTTTTCTAGATTTTTTGAAGAGGGTGACCTTTGAGCCATTTGTTGATTTGTATTACCATAAATACAATCTGATCTAATGATTAAAACAATAAGAGTTGAATTTGCAACATGAGGTAGATTATCCTTACCTGCATTCAGAAATTCTGTTAAATTTGGTTCCGTGATCCTCACAAATTTCTGAGCATCACCTAACCTGACCTTTACGAGCATGATGCCTGTTGGGGAAAAAAAAAAGATTTTTCATGGTTTTTAAGTCACTGATAAAATAAAGGTATGTGGCGAATAACATCAAGATCATGCTCTGTAATGTGCACTGACCAAATCAATTTGACTATGAGCCTATGGCTGACTGCATCATACAAAAATGAACAAAATAACTTTGCCACGCCATTCTTCTTAAATCGTGGGCCACTTAAATAATGCTAATCATCTTGCTCAAAGCACGTGGCGCACTTGACTGTCAAGCTAACCTCAAATGAACTTAACCTTAGTTGAACAAATTCTCCATGCACAAGCAACCTGAAATGCATTTCTTACATCATAAATGCTGCAAACTTGTTTATGTTCAACGCGGAATCTACCCTAAATCCAAATTATATCAAAGCATTTTCAAATAAGTCCATTGGTGTTTAATCTTAGTCACAGTACTTGAGATGGCAAAAGTAAAACTCACATTGCCTATATTTCGACGGCCCATCGTCTCTCCATATTAACGTTATTTACTTTGTATTAGATTTGTAGGCCATTATAAAGAAAACCGTCGAAAACAATGCAATGATCAGTTTTACTATCGCTTGGCGAACAAGTTCACCACAGCAGTCGTTCATCGCCGCTAACGTCACTTGAATACAGTCATCTTGCTAAAAGCACATGGCGCACTCGACCCGTCAAGCTAACATCCAATAGACAGTTGAACTAGCTCTCCGTGCAGTATACTTGTTCATGTTCAATGCGAAATCGAGCCTGAATTAAAACAACAGCATTTTCAAATGGCACCACTAGTGTTTATCCTGGCTCAAAGTACTTGTGTCTTGTGATAATCTAAAAGTAAAACTCACATTAACTTTGCTAGTTTTACATTTCGACCGCCCCTTACAGACTAATTGTAACGTTCACTGATCGTCGCTATGGTCACATTCAATCACAGGCAAACTGGCGTTAACGCGAATTTTAGGCTTTGTCTTCTATCCCGGGCAAATACCGACAAATAAATTACTTTCACAGGCATGTAACATAATCTACGGTACATGTTAATGTTAGCAACACAATACTGTCCAAGGACAGTTAGCAGCTACCATGCATCTTCTAAGAGACAATAGCCATTTAGGTGACGTTAAACTACTGCTTTGAAATTCGACATTTAGAGAATACACGCTGCAGTACACAATCAACAAGAATCTAAGGGTACTTGAACCTGCTGCTTCAGTTGAGATATTTTCTTCTACTCCACATTATCTATTTAACAAGTTAATACAAAAACTTACCGCGGTTCAGTGGACCACAAAATGGCGCTGCCAGAAATCTTGAACGTTCGACAAGGTAGGAAAAGTTGGCGGAGCTCCCTGGAGTACTTCTGACACCACGTCATTCAACAACTTCATTTGTCACTGACACTGGAGAGCATCGTACTCGATTTGTTGTTGTAATTACTCCAATAGAGTAAACATAACTTTACACTGCAAAATTGACACTGGCAAATTTACTGTGTACTCGTGTTCGTTTTTATCGGGAAGAAACCACCAGGATACAAAAATAAAGTTTCAGAAGTTTTATTACCATTAACCCTAACAAAGAAATCTAGAAAAATCGTGCGACAGATATCTGGGTTTTTCTCTGTTCTGGTCCGGACGCAACCGGGGAGCTACAGAGAGAGAAAGACACAGAAGAAACACAGACGTGATATTTTATAGTTGTCTTGATGACATCATCTTCTTCACGCTGGAGTTGAAGATATATGACCTCGTTGCCCTAGGATCACAGCTGCACCCAGGATGACTGGGTACTTTGATCAAAACCAGACAGGAATTTCACCCCCAGTTTAACCGGTGATGGGTTAGATAACAAAGGTAATTTAGGGAATAAACCCTTGGCGTGTTTAGATAAACAAGCTGATTTAGGGGTGTAAAGGAATGCCAGGTTAGTCATATAAGCACATTGTTAGTTTTGCATGTGTGAGCACTTTGTACTTCATTTAATAGTTATACAAAGCAAACAATAAAACTTGATTGTGAGTAGAATTAATAAGTGATTAATTAAGTAATACAAGCATATTTATATATCTTCATTCCCTCTCTAGATCTCCTTAAAGGAGATCTCAACAAATCAGTAACACAATCAGAATAATAATAATAATAAATGATTATAATCAAGCACCCCAATAAATGATTCCCTCTCCTGACCTCCTCACAGAGGCCATACAAACACTTCAAATAATATCTTCATTTACCAAAATATCTGAAAATGTTACTCTACTTTAAAATAATTAGACAAACATGAATAGAAACTGTTATTAATTTTAGTTGTTTTTTACAAAATCCATCAATCACATGCCTATCAAATTCCATATTTATTCTCACTTTCAGAATTCAATCTAATTAATAAATGGAAAAAACACTAATGTTCCTGTTCATAGACAAGAAAATAAAAATCTCAAAGCAAAACATTTAAATTCGCTGAAACAGCAATGTAATGTCTTTCGTAAAAAAAATATTCTTAAAAATTTAGGGATCATACAGAAAAAACTAAATCTTTTATGTCCTCTTATTGGTCTAGTCTATCTTTATTTAAAATCACTTTGTTTCAGAAATGTTTATCAGAAAAGCATGATAAAAAATGACATTCAGATTTCCACAACTATACGCCAAAGTCATTATTTTAAAGCCAATCAATGCAAAATTCAACCAATAATAATTTACTATCATATACATGGGACTAAAACTGCTTTTATTAATAACCTATATTTTCCCAAGTTTTATTCATTATTACTTGTCTCATGTAACTCATATTCATGTGCCATTCTGGTCATGTTTTTTTTCTTCTTAGCCATATTTTATCATATTAATTCATTGGATTTTAAGTTATTTTATTTCACATTTAATTCATTTTGTGTATTAATCAAGTTGATGAAGGGAGACCTTCATATAAGCACATTAAACTTTTTAATTTCCTTACTCTTTGTCTTTTAATTGCTCATGCATTTGTTATCTTTCATATGGCATAATAAACTAAACAAAGTCAATCACCATACTTTGCTTAGCAAGTTTACTCCTGAATGCTATAGGTCATAAGTACAATACTCAACCACATTAACATATTCATTTCCCTATTGCATCACACCAACAGCTTAATTTTCCATTAAGTTTAAAGGATACATACTATGTTGTTTTCTATGAATTCCCATTCTTAAGAGCTATTGCCCACTATACTCCGTCTTAAAAATTAATTCCCTCCATAAACCTTCATGTATATATATTAATCATTATTTTCTACCTTTATAATAACACATCTAATTTGTAGCAATTACCACCTCTTTTATTCTTTATCAACTTAGTTTTAACACTTTTATGAATCGCCACACATTTAAATTTTTTTGAAGTTCATAGGTTTCCCAAGCAAGAATGCAAACAACAGCCAGAATGCCAAGAGAAATCAGAAAACAGGGAATGTTAGTCCCTGACCACCCTCACTTGGGGCGAACAAAGTTCGTCCCATTAAAAGACTACATTATGTCAATCAGTGTGTGGTCTGATCATCGAGTAATAATACCACTTTTGACCCTTTCCCTCAAGCTGAACCGCCTTCTCTGTTCTGGCTGTGACCAGATGAGGGCCTGTCCAGCGAGGATGAAACCACTTCTGAGAGAAACGTTTCAGGTAGACGTGCGTCCACTCGCCCAAGCTGTCAGTGGGTGGGTCAGCAGGCTGGTCAGTGTATTCCTGCTGAGAAAAAGAGGTAGAAAAAGAATGCAACAACTTCCAATACTGCGCCTTAGTATGGCTGGGTTGATCACAGTCGTCTGCCCAAGCCACAGTGGAGGAAGGACCTGGCATAAGCCGACCTGTAAGCAACTCAAAAGGGGAAAAATCTGTACGACGGTTAACAGACATTCGAATGGACATTAGTGACAATGGGAGGGCTGTCATCCAATTCATACCAGTCGATGTGCATATTTTAGACAACCGCTCCTTGAGTGTACGATTCATTCTTTCTACACTGCCTTGACTAGAAGGATGATAAACACAGCCAAACTTATGTGTGAGACCTAACAATCGAAGCTTTGTTTTGGAGGTCAATCAGGGCTTCTTTTGTCAAATGGTTGGATAATTCAAGAGAATTTGAAAAATTTGACAACATCAATTACTTAGTAGGATGGTACCCTGCTTTTACCTTAGCAGCCTCATCCGCCGCAGCATTACCTTGGGCTGTGAAGGAGTCAGATTTACAATGGCCTGGTACCTTGACGATGGCAACCTGTGATGGCAAAGTTAAAGCATGCGAAAGGCAAAGCATAAGATCCCTATGGGCAATGGGGACACCTTTAGCAGTGTGAAAATCATTTCTTTGCCAAGAGGAGAGATTAAGCGTAGCCGCAGAAACAGCATAGGCTGAATCAGAATAAACAGTCACATCCTGCCCTTCAGCATTTTCAAGGGCCAAGCATATTGCCAGAACTTCAGCAGCCTGAGCAGAGGGTTTGTCTGAAAGAGTAAGAGAAGCAACAGTGACAAAAGAATCAGCCATAGGCTCAACAACTGCCGTTGCTGCACTCAACGACCCATCAGAGCAGCGGAAACAACAGCTGTCAGTGAAGAGAGAACGTCCTGATTTCAAAGGTGTCGTCAGCATGTCTGGCCTTGGTCTAAAGTCTGTGACCATAGCAACAGAACAGTCATGGGGCACAATATTTACACTATCTGACATGTTAATACCTGAATACAGGTATTGGATGTTCGGGGCTGTCAAAATTTTCAACAGTCTTGTCTGTCTGAGTGAGGATAAGGTAAATGATGATGATGCAACAAATGAAGAAACTGAATGGTCAGTCAGAATGACCAATGGAGGAGACATGACTAGGTGAGATGTTTTCTGGATGACCTTAGCTAGTCCTGCAGCATACCTGGCACACTCCTGGGCACGAGCTTCCACAGCGTCCAAAGGAATGCTGCAGTACATGAGGACATTCCTCTTACCATTTACCTTCTGATACAGTGTGGCATTGATGATCATAGGAGTAACTGCAGCATCAGGGCCTGAAGTGGAGAGGTTCGTTCTGAGTTCCAAAGTCCAGTCAGTGCCTCTTCCATGCCTTCATCAGCTTCCGGAGCCCATCGATACTGAGGACGAAACACATGCGAACCCTCAACCACCTCGATGGAGACAGGTGTCGCTGCTGTACAATGACCAACATCGAAGGGCCCCGAAAACCAAAGGGTTGGTGGAAGGGAGTCAAACAAAGTCTGAGCGTCTTCGTGGTCTGTACTCTCACGTCCGTGGTGTCTGGAAATTAAAGCGTGTTCAAGAACAGAGGAGTTGAAAACAGGGGAGAGTTTAATCCTGTACATGTCAGTCGACAGAGAAACCTGTACACCTGGAAGTCCACTCCACAGTCTGTCCAGTCAGTGAGGTTAACACCCTGCTTGATCATTGGTCCTAACTCCCGAGCCTCGTGACCTGGTGATAGAGCCAAAGAAATATGAGGCACAGTAGTATCAGACATTTTATACCACAGTAACTGATTGAGTGTCATTTTTGCATGTGCGGCAACACCTTGGGTTCCCACATAAATGTGTGTGGATTCTATGTGCCAATTATCTCCCTCACTAAATCTTCATTCCTGTCATAAAATAGGGTACAATGTAGCTCATCGAGGGGAGGCAGATAGGGATGCAGCGTCAGAATCCAAGGTTTCCACATCAGAAAAGATTGGAACACACCCACCGATTTTGGTGTTTCAGAGTCCAGTTTTGTCCAGTAAATGTCAGCCATTGGCTCAGATGCGGGAGCCATCAGATAGGAGCCCAGAGTAGATGACTCACTCATGGCGTGCAGAACCTGTCCATTAGGGAAAACAACTTGGAGATTTTCTTCTCACCCACTTCCATTGGGATCATGGCTCCTGCTTCGGCCATTGATTCCTCAGCTCCTGGGCACCCCTAGCTGTACTGACCGGATTGTTGCCAAGGTGGAGGTGGGCCTTGGCTGCCTGGTCCAGCTCTAGGAGGTCCTGTTCTGTGGGATCCTCTGCCTCTCAGGCGATATGGGGCGCTCGGTGGATACTGTTGATATTGTTGAGGACAGTCACGTGCTCAGTGATCAGGAGCACCACAGCTGAAGCAGCCATCCTGCAGTTGTGGGCAGGGTGAACCTCTCTCTCTTCTGTATCCACCTCTTCCTCAGCCACGTGGTCCCGCCTGCACTCCCTGCCACATCATTGGTGAGGGGGAGGGGAAAACAGAGGCATCTTGGACCAGAATAAGATCATTAACACAATCTTTTTTTTATCTTTCATCTCTCTCTCTTTGTCTGTGTGGCTTCATCTCTAGCCTGCTGTAATTGAAGGGTTAACAACTGGCTTTTGAGTTTTTCCATTTCCTCATTTTTAGCTTTCTTTTTGTCTAAATACAACCTGCAGTGGTGCACAAGGTGTTGTCTGAAACGTGGTTCGTCAGAGGCCATTAGGTCTGGGTCAGTCATCAAAACAGTCTTAACTTCATCAGGAAGTCCAGCAACTATGGCAGATCTGAACATGACATTCTCTGATTGTGTCTGTCTTGGGTCTCGTCCAGTTGAGTCGGTCCGCGCCTGTACACAAGAACTGTAAAAACCAAGAGGATCAGAATCATCATATGGAAAACATGTGGGTGCAGCTGTAATTGGATCTGGGAAAACTTCTCTGATTGCATCAAATATCTGTTGCATGTGATTGTGAAGGGGGGAGGCGTCAGAAACCCGAGAGGTCCCTGCTGTTTCCTCTACGGCCCTGGTCTCTGTATTTGTGGCTGTACTAGTCATTGAGTAATCCACATACTGCCTCCTTGAGTCATTCGTGGCAAACGTGCAGACAAAACAGTAGCATCTTTTAAGGGTAAAAGTTGATAGATAGGAACACCACCCCCTGTTGCCACCATCAGGAACTGGCTCATTACCTTTTCTCCCTTTTTAGCCTTTGATTTACCTTTTGCTACTGCAGCTGCCGTCCTGGTGTTATATCCTGATAGAGGAGGCACTCTTAACAGGTCTTCATTGGTTTTAACACAAGTGTCTCACTCACCTCTGGTTCCGGGTCTTCCTCAGGGTCATCTGCCTGTGTAAAAGCTCTTACAGAAGGGTGTGTGTTAAATGGGGCACTCTGGATGAAGTCATCCAAGCGTTTTTCCTCTAGCTGTTCCTCTAACTTTTTTTTTTTTTTTTTTTTTTTGCTTCTTCCTCTATCTTGTTATACTAGTCAGTCAAATGCTGTTCTATCTGATGTACTTTTCCCACCAACTCACCTTTTGGTGGAGCTGAGGGGCAATTTAAGGGGGTCGAAAAGGCACCACTTGCCCTTACAAATGAAGATTCAGCTCCGCCCCTGGCGGATAAGCCACTAGCCACACTACATTCATCCCTACCCTGTATACCTGCCATTACACTTATGAGTATACCTTTCTTCTGTCCTTCTAATAACCGGAGCCATAGTCACCTCAGATTTTTGTTCGAAAGGGTCCCTGTTAGTCGGGTAAGGAGGGGGAAGGGATTCAGGTCCTAAAGGGAGGTCTGGGTACAGTCGAGCAGATTCAGACTCCATTACCACATATTGTTCTTTCATTCCGTTATCAGTTTTCACACATTCTTTCTCACATTCCAGTATAGTTGCAGCCATCACAAACAAACTCAACATTCTCCGTCTTTCTTCACACTCTTCCATCTCCCTTTTCTTTTTACTTTTACTTTTCCATGAAGACAATTGTATCTCTCCCTTCAACTCCCTCATTTTCTCTAACTCTTGTTTCTCCCTCTCCCTCACTTGCTGTTTCAACTGTTTCCATGAGTCTGTCTTCTGTAGTCTCAATTCTATCCAAAATCCCCATAACTTCAGCCTTTTTTCTCCCTCTGACCATTCGGTATTCCTGCCATCATTATCTTCTGCATTTTACTATACATGTTTATCCATCTCTCATCACTCACCCCATTTTTTTCATTCATGCCACCTCCTCTCCTACCCTTGCATTCACAATCAGAGTCACCTTCCATTCTCACATTCCAATAATCACCCAAGCGTACAACAAAACACAGTAAATCACACCGTACAATACTTCGTAAAACACAGTAGGAACACAAAACACAGTTAACCCAGTCAAACACAAGAAAACACTCAGTAAGACACAGTAAAACACAGTAAAACACACAGTAGAATACAGTAAAACGCAACAAAACACTCAGTAGAACACAGTAAAACACACAATAGAATACAGTAAAACACACAATAGAATACAGTAAAACACACAGTAAGACACACAGTAAGACACAGTAAATTAATTGGACCAAATTCAAAAATAATTTGATGTAAAAATATAGCCAATATTGAAAAATCATAAAGAAAAGGTGAGTTTCTTCCAACTACAGCTATTCCTATTTTATGCAGTTCACTATTTTATTCCCTAACAACTATTGGTCAAATTTCAACTACACTACGTCCGTTTTTTGGTCAAGGCTCCTTCACGGACCGGAAACCTCTCTATTTTTCAGGGCTCCTAACTCCCCGCGGATAATAGGGTAAACCGAGCACAACAAATAGCGTCCTATTTGCTAACAGCCACGAAAGGAGACATCTAAAATTTAGAAATTCACTCTTACTTCATTGTAATTTTGTCTCTAAATCCTATCTTAGCTCTTTTCTTTCCTCTTAACTCTTTTCTTTCATTTATTTCTTTTCACTCTTATTATTTCTTCTTTTCACTCTTATTATTTCTTCTTTTCACTCTCATTACTCATATTCTATTCACTAATTAGAAGGGACACAATTACATGAACCAGATTCACTTGATTTAGAATTGTCAATGTGCAGTTATTGATAACAGGTTACTGCTTACCTTCTGAGGGCGCCCAGGTGAAAAAGGATCATGGAGTGATGTCCCCCGACTTTCATTGGTGTGGATCGATCCTAGTTCTGTGAAAAACCTGTATTCTTATTACTTCTCTATTCCTTATTTCTCATACTTCTCTATTCTTCTTTATCCTGAAAGTCTCGGTTCCCCCCGACTCACGGTCGGGGTCACCAATTTGTAGGAAATCTTATGTTTTTAGTTTCCTCTTACTCGTGTTCGTTTTTATCGGGAAGAAACCACCAGGGTCCAAAAATAAAGTTTCAGAAGTTTTATTACCATTAACCCTAACAAAGAAATCTAGAATAATTGTGCGACAGATATCTGGGTTTTTCTCTGTTCTGGTCCGGACGAAACCGGGGGGCTACAGAGAGAGAAAAGACACAGAAGAAACACAGACGTGATATTTTATAGTTGTCTTGATGACATCATCTTCTTCACGCTGGAGTTGAAGATATTTGACCTCGTCACAGCTGCACCCAGGATGAGAGAGATGTCCTTCAAACCTGTATACTGGGTACTTTGATCAAAACCAGACAGGAATTTCACCCCCAGTTTAGACCGGTGATGGGTTAGATAAGAAAGGTAATTTAGGGAATAAACCCTTGGCGTGTTTAGATAAACAAGCTGATTTAGGGGTGTAAAGGAATGCCAGGTTAGTCATACAAGCACATTGTTAGTTTTGCATGTGTGAGCACTTTGTACTTCATTTAATAGTTATACAAAGCAAACAATAAAACTTGATTGTGAGTAGAATTAATAAGTGATTAATTAAGTAATACAAGCATATTTATATATCTTCATTCTAATTAAGTGATATAAACATATTTATATATCTTCACGGTTCACAGTAAGAGTCGATAATTTTGACTACAGGTTGTTCGCCACGTCCTCTCAAAACAAATGTTTTGGCTGCGGTGAGGAAGGACACCTCGCAAAAGCATGTCTGAACCGTGCAGCCACGGGGCTGCGGGGCTCCACCGGGGCTCCACCGGGGAAGCTTGAACGTGAACGGTGCCAGAGAGGCAAGAAAGAGGGCACTGGTCTTTGAAACAACAAGGGCAAAGTGGATCGACGTGCTGTTTCTACAAGAAGTCCACGGAGATGAAAAGGTGGAGGCAGACTGGAGGAAGGAGTGGGAGGGACAGGTGGTCCTGAGCCACAACACCTCCCTCAGTGGAGCAGTGGGCCTCCTGTTCTCCCGGACATTCACTCCTTCCTCTCTGGAGGTCGAACATGTTGTCCAGGGGAGGTGCGTTTTAGCCAAGGCACAGTTCCAGCAGCACACCCTGGTTTTTATCAACATCTATGCACCGACCAATGGCGCAGAGAGGAAGAGCTTTTTACAAAAAGTGAAGACAAGGCTGGACTGCTGTGGTCCAGAGGAGGTTTTATTCTTGGGTGGGGATTTTAACTGCACAGAAAATGAGCTTTTAGATCGAAACCATGCAGAGCCTCATCCTGCCTCCCAGCACATGCTGAAGCAGCTGGTCGCATCTCATGGTCTGGTGGATGTATGGAGAAGGATGCATGCAGACTGTAGACAGTATACATGGTCCCACCTAAAAGAAAACTACATGTCTTTAGCCAGATTAGACCGTTTTTATTGTTTTAAGTATCATTTTAATGTTTTTAAAGAATGTAAAATATTGCCAGTTGGTTTTACTGATCATTCTTTAGTTTTATGTAGTGTCCTTATGAAAAATATTTTACCCATACTGGCATTTTAATTCAGTTTTAACTTTTGATAAAGGTTTTAGAGAGGCTTTTAAGTTTTTTTGGAGTACTTTTAGACAGAGAAAAAATGATTTTACATGTCTTAGGCAGTGGTGGGACCATGGAAAAACAGAAATAAAAGTTTTATGTCAGCAGTATACTGTCAATGTCACTCGTGATACTTGTCGATCTATTCGTGACCTGGAAACTGAAATAGTGGAGTTAGAAGCCATCACTAATTCCACAGGAAACAGAGGGTATATTGAAACCCTCAAGTCTAAAAAAATGGCCTTGGCCGACCTACTGGACACCAAGATACAGGGTGCACTGGTCAGGTCCCGGATACAGAACATCACAGAGATGGATGCTCCCTCTAGCTTCTTCTTCGGCCTGGAGAGGAAGCTGGGGCAACGGAAAACAATCCACGCATTACTATCGGACACAGGGCAGGAACTCAGCGAGCTGGTCAAAAAAAGACAAAGAGCGGTGGAGTTCTACTCCACCCTCTATAGCAGTGAGTTGGAGGAAGAAAACCAAGATCTTCTGGACAGTTTCAGCGAAAACCTCCTCAAGGTATCAGAGGACACCAACTCACTGCTGGACCGGCCGCTGGAGGCAGGAGAGTTAATCGCCGCTCTGCAGAGCATGCAGGGATGAAAAGCTCCAGGACTGGATGGACTAACTGTTGAATTTTTTAAAGCATACTGGGACATTTTATCTGATGATTTTATTGATGTTTTTAACGAAAGCCTGGCTGAAGGGTCCCTGCCACAGTCCTGCCGCAGAGTGGTGGTGGCTCTCCTGCCGAAGAAAGGAAACCTCCAGGATATAAAGAACTGGCGCCCTGTGTCCCTCCTTTGCGTGGATTATAAGATCTTGTCGAAGGCTGAGGGAAGCTATGGAGCAGGTCATCCACCGGGACCAGACCTACTGCATCCCCGGTAGGTCAATGGTAGACAATGTCTACCTCATTTGGGATGTTTTGGAGGTCTCCAGCTCTTTGGACGTCGACGCTGGGCTGATTTCACTAGACCAGGAAAAGGCATTCGACCGCGTTGAACACAGCTTCCTCTGGAAAACCATGAGGAAGTTTGGGTTCAGCGCTGGTTTTATTGCCAAGATCCAGGTATTGTATAGTGACATTGAAAGTATACTGAAATTTAATGGCAGTTTGTGTGCTCCTTTTAGGGTCTGTAGAGGCATCCGGCAGGGGTGCGCCCTGTCCAGAATGCTGTACGCACTCTCCCTGGAGCCACTCCTCTGTAAGATACGCACTAGCATTGATGGCCTGATTTTACCTGGTTTTAATGAGAACATTGTTTTATCCGCATATGCGGATGATGTCATTGTTTTTATTAAAAATCAGACTCATATTGACATTTTAAAAGTTTTAACCAATTTGTTTAACCATCTGTCATCAGCGAAGGTAAACTGGTCGAAAAGTGAGGCCCTAGCTGTTGGCAGATGGCGTGGTGGCCTCCCGGTTCTTCCCCAGGGGCTCCCATGGAAAAGGGATGGCCTAAAATACCTGGGAGTTTTCCTGGGGAGGAACAACAAAAAAAACTGGGAGGACGCTACCCAAAAAATAGAAAACAAATTGAACAAATGGAAATGGCTACTCCCTCAGATGTCCTATCGAGGTAGAGTACTAGTGCTCAACAATTTAGTTGCTTCCCTCCTGTGGCACCACCTCGCTACCATGGACCCCCCCGCAGGTTTACTGGAAAAAGTCCAAGCAACGCTTGTGGACTTTTTCTGGGGGGGTTGGCATTGGGTGCCACAGGGGGTGTTGTTTTTATCAAAAGAGGAGGGGGGCCAGGGCCTTATCCACCTAGCCAGTAGAACAGCAGTTTTTAGACTACAGTTTTTACAAAAGTTTTTAACAGGGCCCGCAGATCTTGTGTGGCGAGAGGCGGCCAGCTGTATCTTCAGACGTGTGAGTAACCTGGGGGTGGACACAGCCCTGTTTTTAATGAATTCTAAATTATTAAATTTTAACAGGGTTCCTCTTTTTTATCAAAGTGTTTTTAAGTCCTGGGCCCTTTTTAAAAGTAGTCCAAGCAAAAGCTCTGACTCTCTGTTCTGGTTGTTAAAGGAGCCATTGGTGCATGGAGCCAGACTGGACGTCTCTGGCGGAGCCACGCCTGGGTTGACGACGGCGCTGCTCCGCACCGGCATGCTGCTGCTTCGGCAGCTGGTGGATGTGGCGGGGCTGGAGCTGACGGATGCCCAGGCTGTGGGTTCTCTGCTGGGGGTCCGGTCCACCAGGGTGTGCCAGAAAATTTTACAGCTGTGGAGGCAGAGACTCTCGGGGAGAGAGAGGGGTCCCCTCACAGACTTCGCCAGAGGGACTGAACCCGACCGAGGAGACCCCTTCCCAGAACTGGACATCCATCCCGACCTCGGAGACCGTGGCGGACCTCTCCTCGAGAGCCTGAAGAACATCGACCTCCACACCGCAGACAAGAAAGAACTGTACAGAAGCTATGTCAAGGCCATAAATAAAGACAGACTGTGTGACAGAGCTCCCACTGTGTGGACCAACAAACTGGGAGGAGACCACCAACCACAGTGGAGAGCTCTGTACAAACCTCCCCTGAAGAAGAGGACAGCCAACCTCCAGTGGAGAAATTTACACGGAGCCTTCGCCTCAAACTCTTTCATCTCCCACGTCGAGCCCGCTGTGTCAGACCAGTGCCCGTTTTGTAATTTTAGAGAAACAGTGTTTCATGTTTTTAGCGAGTGTAGAAGACTGTCAGGTCTCTTCACTCTTTTAACCGATGTTTTTAAGATGTCCAATGAGGTTTTTAGCATTCCAGTTTTTATTAATGGGGTCAAATATAACAAAACAAAAAAAGAAAAAACTCAGTTACTAAATTTTATCATTGGGGAGGCGAATCTGGCAATTTTAACAACTATGAAAAATAAGATAGAGGGGAGGGCAGGGACAGAACCAGCCTCAGTCTGGCGCTGTAACATCAAGTGCAGACTGAGGCTGGAGTTTGCTTTTTACACAATAACCAATGATTTGAACAGTTTTAAAAACATTTGGGCTTTTAATAAGACATTGTGCACTGTACAAGACAATATGCTTGTTTTTACTGATTGCCTCTCTGGCTAAACATGTTCATCTTTTGGTTTTGTATTGGTTTTAAATGTATGCTTTTATTTTTTTTACAATCACAGAACACTATTTATTTATTGTATATGTGAATACCTAATGTGAATAAATGTGGTTGTAAAAATAAAAATGGTCTGCATTTATATAGCGCTTTTCCACTTTCATGGTGCTCAAAGCACTTTACATTAGCCTCTCATTCACCCATTCACTCACACACTCATACACCAGTAGGTTTCTAAGGTCTATGGTAAGTCCTACTGGGGGCCTAAGTCAGGGTTCAGTGTCTTGCCCAAGGACACTTCGACATGTGGACAGCCAGAGCCGGGACGCAAACTGCCAACCTCTCGGTCATTGGGCGACCCACTCTACCAACTGAACCACAGCCGTCTTCTTCTTTTTATTATTGTTGTTGTTGTTGTTGTTTGAAGTTCTCATTTATTTATTCATTTATCTAGTGAAGGAGTTCCTATATGGTTCTTCATTTACAAATGCAGATATTTTAAGATAAAACTGTGTTAGACTCATTAGACGGCTAAAAGTTCTGTGCAAATCCTTGAGACTTGTTACGAAGAAGAACAACAAAAAACTTAATCTATGTTCTTTGTTAGAAACATTTAAGTTAATATGAAATAGCCCCTGTGATTTGTAATTAATTTTTTTCAATAAATTTTTTGTTTGTATTATACGCAGATATATGGTTCACTTTTCATAATATATTTTCTCCACCCAAGGCAATAAGAATGTGATGTATGGTCTATTTTGAACCTTGTATGTTTGTAATTTTCAATAAATGGATTTCTAAAAAGTTCCTCCATGGCGCTCGGGGGCGGTCTCCGCTGCACCTGCGCAGTTGTTGTTTCCGGAAGTGAATGTGTGTCTGACAGCGGAAGAAATTGACCGTGAGTTTGTTTGGTTTTCCATGTGACGAAAACTTGTTCATGAGGTTAAAGAACCGTTTAGAATCTGTCTTTAGTCTGTGCAGTTATGGGCAAAAAAGGAAAGAAAGAAAAAAAGGTGAAAGGAGCCGAAAAAACTGCCGCGAAAATGGACAAGAAGGTTTCAAAGAGAAGTAAAAGAGAGGAGGTAAAGACACAAGACACACATTTAACACATATTTAAACTATTTAAACAGGTTCAAATGGACAGTCTTTCAGAGAAGTGAAATGTATAAGGTCAAGACAGAAAACACAGGTTTAAACAGGTTAAAACGAGTTAAAAAGGCGAAGGTTTCAAAGAGAAGTCAAAGACAGTAGGTAAAAACACATATTTGGGTACCACTGAGAGGAACAAAACATTTGTGCTGACATTTTGTTTATAGGACCTATATTATTATGGTGTATATGTATTAAACCATGGTAGCCTTTCCTGTATATGTTATATATTATATATTATAATGGTATATATGTGTATTGAACCATGATAGCATTTCTCATATATGTGGTATATATGTTACGGTTAGCATTGGTGCAAAGGAGGAGAGGTAAAAACATTGAACCCAGTCAAACATGGAAAGAAACAAATAAAAGAAAAGAAGGATAAATAAGATAAAAACCAAAATACCTTTCAAATGAACAGAATCAGTGTTCAAGTCCAAGTAAGTCTGAATTTGACAGGCTTGAAAAGGACATTTATCACTAATTTAGTATAAAATAACTATATATATATATATTTAGCATTGAACTAAAGCTAATATATAATGCAGTAACTGAATTCAACACAGAAAATGACTGTAGTAGTTCAGTTATACAAACATATGCAACTATTCATCTAGTTAATTTAAACATACACAATTAATCTAACGGTTTTATTCAATAATACCAACAGTTTATTTAAATCTCTTCACTAGGCGAAATCATTTCAGGACATACAGTGCTCTCCCCAGACACTAATATAATGCTGCAGCACCTCCTTGCTACAATCTGAGCACCTCCTTGTTGTGTGAGTGAATTCTCACAGTGCCATCAGCTCATCATGTTTCCAACATTTAAAAGGAAACTTTCCACCTGTAATTGTCCATAAACAACTGCAGTTGATGCTAATAATGACCATGTGAAAGGAAGAAGCATACTGGAACTGGAACACCAGCACACTTCCTGGATCAGAAGTTCTGGGGTGATCACCTGACACATACACACATAAGTAAAACTTAAAGAGGTGGTTATTTGTAGATGTAATTAAAACATGTGTATAAGTAAAGTCAGTAGTGGGATTAAAAAATATGAGATATATATTTTTTGTGTTCAGGAGGATCTGGAAACTCTGATTGCTGAGTTTCAGAAACTGGACTCAAAGAAAACTGAAGTACAGGAGACACACTGTTCACCTCCATCACCCAGGTATATATAAGGAGGAGAACCTGTGAACCTGCCAAACACCTCCAAACACACACACACACACACACAGTCTAACAGTCAGTTTTTTCTTTCAGATTAAGTTCATCTTTAAATTCTCATCCTGATAAAGATGAACTGATTCTGTTTGGAGGTGAATACTACAACGGAAAGAAGGTTAGTCATATGACCAGAGCAGTAGTGATCATGTGACCAGCGCCGTTATGATCGTGTGACCGGGTCGTTTACATATATCTAAGCTACACTCATGACATTTTAACAGATAAAATAGGGTCTTTTCTCTAACACTTTCAGAATAAAACATCTGATTAAACCGAAAAGTCACTTTTTTCATCTGAAAAC
The DNA here is from genome assembly GCA_020466265.1 of Siphamia tubifer. Classification (NCBI taxonomy): domain Eukaryota; kingdom Metazoa; phylum Chordata; class Actinopteri; order Kurtiformes; family Apogonidae; genus Siphamia; species Siphamia tubifer. The sequence goes on from CM035788.1 coordinate 39,849,745, forward strand.
GCTGCAGTAAAAGTCTTTTTCAGTGTCACAGTTGAACAGACTCACAACAACTCCCTCACACACTTCCTTAATCTCTCTTACATGGTCACTGTATTTCCCTCTTGGATAAATAGATCTATTCCTTTCAAATTTAAAGTTCCATTAGAGGCATTTCTTCAGGTGTTTTCCATGATGATGGTGTATGCGCTTATACACTAAAAACTAGTCTTCTTTATGTTGATCTCTTTTTTTCTTATTTTCTTTTCTTATTTTATTGTAAAATGTTAGTATTTTTTTAATTGGGTTGATTTTTACATTTTATTATTTATTTATTTATTAAATATTCGTATTCACAGACATGAACACATGTTGTTTTGTTACAGACGTATGTTTACAACGACCTGTTTTTCTACAACATCAGAAAGAATACCTGGGTCAAAGCTGACATTCCCAACCCACCCCCCCCACGCTGCGCCCACCAGGTAAGATACTCCCCAAATGCCTTGTTTAGTCTTGAGTTTAAAAAAGGAGTCTGAGTTCACTGATAATGCAATGAATCTGTTACTGTTTAATGTGTGTGTTGTTCCTCATTGTAACCAAAGGGGGGTAGTGTTCTGCAGAGAAAATTAGTGCAAACTTTAACTCTGTTACTAATGTCATCAGCTGATCATCCTGGGAAACCCCCCCAAAACAAATGTCATCCTGGTGAATTAACGGACAGACCTACTTCTCTGACTGTGATGATGGTACAGATCTGTTTTTGTCTACCCCCCTCCCTCCCTCCCTCCCCTCAGGCAGTGGTGGTTCCTCAGGGTGGGGGTCAGCTCTGGGTGTTCGGGGGGGAGTTTGCATCTCCAAACGGGGAACAGTTTTATCACTACAAGGACCTTTGGGTGCTGCACCTGGCCACGCCTGCCTGGGAGCACATCAAGTACGTAATGAGGGGGGGGTCAGGGGTCAAACCTACAGGTCAGGGGTCAAAACTATGTATTGGTCAGGGGTCAAATTTGCCATTCATGGGTAAAGCTATGGGTCAGCTGGGGGCAAACCTGCAGGTCAGGGGTCAAAACTATGGGTCAGCGGCCAAACCTACAGGTCGGGGGAGGGGGGATCATACCTATGGGTCAGGGGTCAAGTGTGATAAAATATCCAACATATGCCAAAAAAATAAAAATAATAATATATATATATATATATATATATATATATATATATATATATATATATATATATATATAATAATATATATATATATATATATATGCAATTAAGATACTTATTCAACACCTTCGCAGTTTCAACTAAACAACTGTTCCTTTTAATTGTGTTAACATTTGTAATCAGATTTATCATGATGCTGGATTAATCTGACAGACCTAGTAAAAAGTCTCTTTTATGCCCTGATGACAACTTGACTTTTGTCTATCAGTGTGAAAAATACTGATGAAAATAATGGCCTTAGCCAACTATCTGTTCATAAATAATTTGCATCACATAAACAAGTGGATGTTTGTGCCCATTACCACCACCAGAGTGAGAATGTGAAAGGGACTGAATAATGGCTCACTAATGTGAGCGGGGCGGCTGGTGTATGAGTGTGTGTGTGTGAATGGGCAAATGTGAGGCACCACCTTCATGTAGCTGTGAGCACCATAAAGTTTGGATTGCTTTGTTTCAAGCTGTTTTTGTACTTTTAAAAATGGTAAAGAGATTACCGCTACTTCCTCATAGACGCGGTGACGAGGCGTCTCTGATTGGCTCAGAATGCGTAAAGGAACACTCCCCCCTCCCCTCTCGCTGTGTGTGTGTTTACCTTTACCAAAGTGGCATCCAGTTTTGTGCTGTTGCTTGTTCTGAACATGTGCAGGGAAAAAAATGAGACTTTATTTCCACAGAGAGCACATGAACTAGTTTGATCCGCCATTTTTTTCAAGTTTGTGCAGCAGCTACTGTGGTGGCGTCTTCTCTTGTAGATGCTAATGCTAATGCTACTTCAGGTTCGCTGCAAAAGGGGACGGGCTTAACCCCACTAAAGTCCATCTGACTAAAGTCCATCTGACGTCAGATGTTTTTTTCTGGGTCCCTCATTCCTCTCGTTTTCTGTGAATGCAGTATGCAACCAGTGGAGGTGACAAACTACTTTGAAAGGCAACATGTGTTGGTAAGTTGGGGTGACCCATTAGATTCCAAAAGGAGCGTGGAAAAGTGGTTTTCAGTGGAATGACACCTTTAAAAAAATAAAACATGAAGTCAGATTAATCCATCATGAATTATCTGATTAAAAACCTTAACATAATTAAATGGAAAAGTTGTTTACAATTGTTTTGTTGAAACTGTTGAAGGTGTTGAATTAATTGCATACATTTCTTTATGAATGTTTTGCATATTTTATAATCTTTTAATGTTTTTTCTGTATTTTAGAAGAGTTTTTGAATATGTTTTGGGTTTGTCATCACTTTTTTTGTGTGAATTTTAATTCATGTTAGCATGTTTTGTCAATTTTTTTTCTCTGCATTTTTTGTGTTTCTTGGTGAATTTTGTGTGAAATTTCAGTCCAAAAAACCCAGAGACAGAACAGTTGACGGACAAAGTGTTTTGAGGGAGTTTTCTTTTCACAGAAGCATTTCCAGATTAAAATACCATATTAACATGAAACACACATTTGTATGTGGGATTCAGTTAGCAGAAGGCTAATGCTAGCACTCGGCCAGGGCCTGCAACGCTGGTCCTCGAGAGCCACTATCCTTCATGTTTTAGATGTTTCCCTCTTTCAGCACACTTGAAGGTCATTATCAGTCTTCTGCAGAGCTGGATGACAGGCAGATTATTTGAATCAGGTGTGCTGGAAGAGGGACACATCTAAAACTTGCAGGACATTGGCTCTGGGACCAGGTTTGCAGACCCCTACACTAGGCTACTGCTTCACCTAACTTACAACAAATGCGTTCAGTGCAGATATATTTGCTTCTTTATTGAGTCTTTTTTCTCATAAAAAAATTAAGTGCAAATAATATTGATTAAAAATGTACATGTAATCATAATTAATCTGAAACAACACTGTGATTAATCTGATTAAATTTTTTTTACAGAACTACATTTTTCATATTAAAATGCAGACAAAAGCTCACATTATTTGTAGGTTGTTATTTGACTGCCCCATCCACTATATTGTAAATGTGTGTGTTTGTGTTTTAGGGTGAGTGGGGGTCCATCGGGCCGAAGTGGACACAGGATGGTCCTCAGTAAGAGACAACTGCTGGTGTTTGGAGGCTTTCATGAGAGCTCCAGGTCAGTAGCCGCTTCATGTGTTGATGTATATGATGAGATATTAGAGGTCCACAATTCCATCCAATATGGCCGACTTTCTGCTGGGTTTGGGGCAGGGTCATAATGTAAGTTTTTACTACCATGGGCTATGTGTGTATCAAGTTTAATGTTTGTATGGCGAAAAATTTTTTGGGACATCTGGCATCCACGTAATGTAATTTCATTTTTGAGAGGGCGTGGCCGAACCGTTGTAGGAGATTTCATTTTGGAGACTTCAGCAGGGTTCTCGCCACTGCATTTCAGCATGACGTAATGTTAAGCTGTCAGTTCAACATGTTACGCTGTGATTAGCGACGTTACGCTGTCACCTGGGGCGGCTAATATCAGTTATCTATAGGTATATTGTCACTAATATCAGTTATCTGTAGGTATATTGTCACTAATATCAGTTATCTACAGGTATATTGTCACTAATATCAGTTATCTACAGGTATATTGTCATTAATATCAGTTATCTACAGGTATATTGTCACTAATATCAGTTATCTACAGGTATATTGTCATTAATATCAGTTATCTACAGGTATATTGTCACTAATATCAGTTATCAACAGGTATATTGTCACTAATATCAGTTATCTACAGGTATATTGTCACTAATATCAGTTATCTACAGGTATATTGTTACTAATATCAGTTATCTACAGGTATATTGTCACTAATACCAGTTATCTACAGGTATATTGTCACTAATATCAGTTATCTACAGGTATATTGTCACTAATATCAGTTATCTACAGGTATATTGTTACTAATATCAGTTATCTACAGGTATATTGTCACTAATACCAGTTCTCTACAGGTATATTGTTACTAATATCAGTTATCTACAGGTATATTGTCACTAATACCAGTTCTCTACAGGTATATTGTCACTAATATCAGTGATCTACAGGTATATTTTCTCTAATACCAGTTATCTGCAGGTATATTGTCACTAATATCAGTTATCTACAGGTATATTGTCACTAATATTAGTTATCTACAGGTATATTTCATTTTACACCCCTAGTGAATAGTGATCCAAATCATGAGCATTTGGAGCATCTGCGTGGTGCTCATTAGCTGACATCTGGGCCGGCCACTCGTGAGATTTAATGGAGGCTATTGTGCATGCGTATAGTGTCGGCCCGACCCGGGTACCGTTACACTGTACAAAATTCTTGGTGAGAACCATGTTCAGTTGATGACATTTTTCACTGGGCTCAAGAAAAATGTCAATGTTCAAAGGGAGAAACTCTGGGTGAAAGTGGCGAGAGAAAAATAGTAATGAAAACTGAACTGTACGGTCTTAATACACTCTCACTAACATGGCATGTCAGCTGTCAGGCCTAAATATAGCAAAATAATCTGTATTCTATGTAAAAATCCAAATGTTTTACAAATCCATAGTTTTTTTTTACTTATATTTGCATCTAATTTTTTTTGTTCTACTGTATTTTGACTGAGCTTTGAGTGTGAAACTACTTTTTTGGAGTTCAACTTGGATATATTCTAGACTAAATTGTGTTTAATTATATTGATGTCTATTTTGTTTTGTTCTACATTCAATTCAATTCAATTAAATGTTATTTATAAAGCCCTAAATCACAACAAAGTCGTCTCAGAGGGCTTTACAAAAACATAATCAACTACAGAAATACATGAAAAGTCCCAGGCATCCCCTGTCCTTAGACCCTCCTTCTCGGCAAGAAAAAACTTCCAAACCCAGTGGGAAAAAGAAGAAAACTTGAGGAGAACCACATTAAAGGAGAGATCCACTCCCATGGACGGACAGGCTATAGATGAACGTCCATGTATAAATGCAGGAAGGGGGGCTGGTCCAGACAGGCAGGGGCGGTGGTCCGGGGTCACAGGTCAGCACAGGCGAGATACTCCAGATCCTGTCGTCCATGGCTCCCGTGCAGACACTGTCAGGAGAGCCACCACTCCCCCCAGGGGGGGAGGGGGGAAAGGGGACACCAGGTGACTAGTCATGAACAGACTTGGTAAGAAAGATATGTTATAAAAATTACAGAAACAGATGTGAGGAAGAGAAAGAGAAGAAAGAACTCAGTGTCTGTACTTCCCCCAACATTCTAACTCCTAGGGCAGCCTAGACTGAACTGTGACTCATACATCATGTATACATGCTATATGAGTCACATAATTTTTAACTAACCTGACCATAGGCTTTCTCAAACAGGAATGTTTTAAGCCTAATTTTAAATGTAGAAACTGTTTCGGCGTTTTTAATATTAAAGGGAAGCTGATTCCATAAGACAGGGGCCTGATAACTAAAGGCTCTAGCTCCTACTGTACTTTTAGAAACCCTAGGAACTTTCAGTAAACCTGCATTCTGAGAACGAAGGGTTCTATTGGGTTGGTACAGAACCAGATAATCTTTAAGATAAGAGGGGCCCATACCATTAATGGTTTTATATGTAAGGAGGAAGATTTAAAATTTAATTCTAGACTCAACTGGAAGCCAGTGAAGGGTTTGGAGCACAGGCGTGATGTGTTCTCTTCTATTTGATCCTGTTAATAATCTTGCTGCTGCATTTTGAACCAGTTGCAAGCTTTTTAGGGAATATTTAGGACACGCTACAAGTAAGGAGTTACAATAATCTAATCGTGATGTAACAAATGCATGAATTAATTTTTCTGCAGTCGTTTTAGACAGAATATTCCTAATTTTGGCTATGTTGCGCAGGTGAAAGAAGGCTGTTCTGCAAGTTTGTTTGATATGCATTTTGAATGAAAGATCTGGATCAAATAAAACTCCTCAATTTTTAACTGTGGCACTGGGTGTTACACTTAAGTTGTCCAGAGTAACTATCTGGTCAGTTAGGGAGTCTCTCGCATCTTTAGGACCAATTATAACGACTTCAGTTTTTTCAGGGTTCAGTAAAAGATAATTGGCACTCATCCAAATTTTTATGTCTTGTACACAAGTACTTAGTTTATCTATTTGCCTGGTCTGATCAGGTTTAATCGATAAATATAGCTGTGTGTCATCCGCGTAACAATGAAAATTAATGCCATGATTTGTAATGATGTTACCTAAAGGGAGCATATATAGTGTAAACAAAATAGGCCCAAGGACTGACCCTTGAGGAACGCCATAATTAACTCTGGAGGACTGCGATGATTGTTTGTTGATGTGAACAAATTGGTAGCGATTAGATAAATATGATTTAAACCAGCAGAGGGCTGCTCCTCTAATACCTATATCATATTCTAATCTGTGCACTAAGATACTGTGGTCAATGGTGTCAAAGGCTGCACTAAGGTCTAATAACACCAGGACCGATATTAATCCGATGTCAGCGGCTAATAATAAGTCATTAGTAACTTTAACTAATGACGTTTCAGTGCTATGATGGGCACGGAAGCCAGACTGAAACTGTTCAAATAAACTATTATCCTGCAGGAATTCAGTTTCATTCTTCTATTAGATTTGTATTTTATGCATGTTTTTATAATTTTATATTTGTTCTAGTCATATTTTCTTGCATATTGTTTGTTTAATTCACATTCTTAATATTTTCTATATTTAATAAAAACTGTTTGGAATCAGGTTGTATAAGAAAACACTGTTTTCTTCTCGACTTTGTGTTGATTCTTCTCCTACTACAGGGATTTCATCTACTACAATGACGTCTACTCCTTCTCCTTGGACACCTTTACCTGGTCCCGTCTCTCCCCGACAGGCTCCGCTCCCTGCCCGCGCTCTGCCTGTCACATGACACCCACACCTGATGGCCTAGGCGTCCTCATCTACGGAGGATATTCCAAAGTGGTGAGTGACTTTTTTTAACCCTGGGCTTTCCCTCCCACACTGGCCCCTCCCACACTGGCCCCTCCCACACATGTGCATAAAAAGCACATGTGTGGAATAATGTCATAAAAATTTTCATACAGTTTGTTTTTAATCTTTTATTTTTTTTCCCTGTTTCATTAACTTCAGCTTTAAATCAAAATATGAAATCTTCAATAATTGCCACATTCTTTTTAACCTTTTAAATGCTGTGTTTGTAAACAAACAGTTTTAGGTGTAAAAAACAAACAAAAAAAGATTTTTTATCCATAATCCTTCATAAAAATTGGATCTCAAATGACAACATTTTTGCAGCCTTGGGTACATCAGTTAATTTACATTATTCTTTTTGGAGATAAGTCAAATGTTCATAAATACTAGTGCATAAAACACACACCTTTAAAACAAATTACTTAATATTATTCATAGTTTTAATTGAAATTGTATTTTATTTTTGTAATTCAAGGCCAGCCCTAACTATACATATCAAATAATCATTCAGTTGACGTCTTTTTTTTTTATCCCTTTCAATGATCTCTATTGATCATGATGTCACTACATTTTTGATGCAAAAAAACCCAAAAAACTAATTTTTTTCAGAATTTCTGCCTTAATGCCTTATGGATCACAAATAGTGGTTATAATGGAAATAATAGTGTGTTTTATACACACGTGGAAGACAGATGATAGTCTGGTCACTTTCTTTTGTTTTCTAATGTGCACATTTTAGTTGCCTTCCAGAAGTTTAAAGATCATGTAAAAAAGGGGTCCCGCGGAATCCTTGAAAAGTCTTCAATTCAATTTCAATTCCATTTTATTTTTAAAGCCCCAAATCACAACAAAGTCGTCTCACAGGGCTTTACAGAAACACAATCAACTACAGAGATATATGAAAAGTCCCAAGCATCCCCTGTCCTTAGACCCTCCTTCTCGGCAAGAAAAAACTTCAAAACCCAGTGGGAAAAAGAAGAAATCTTGAGGAGAACCACATTGAAGGAGAGATCCACTCCCATGGATGGACAGGCTATAGATCAGCGTTCCCCAATAGGGGGCCCACTTCCGGCCTGCGAGAGGACACAGACTGGCCCACACCAACTTGTGAGCAAAAAGATAATTTTTTAAAAAATATTGTAATGTTGCAACATCAGCGCTCCGTCATCTCTGTCCCGCGTGTGTTTTTCTTTTTTCTCATCTTTTTTGGAGTGTATGAAGCGTGGCTCTCCTGCGACATATGTTTTCTTTTTTTCCTTTTTTTTTTGTCTGCATTTGTTCTCATTGTTTAACACCACAGAGAGGGTGTCAACATTGTTTGAGATCAATGCATTTTTTAGTCTTGCAGCCAAATATTTTAATATTTAGTGCATGTGTGTGACCATCACCGGTCCTCCCTGAAAGCTGAGCAAACATCCTTTATTATAACTCTCTATTATAAGCCAGGGAGGGCAGTGCTACACCTCAGTGATGTGTGGGGGAAATAAAGACTGGACAGGACGAACAGGGAAAGAAATTAACAGGCGGTGCTATAGCAGTTAAAGATTGTAAGGTGGTGTGTTATTCCAAACTACTAATTGTCCATCAATAAAAATAAATAAATAAATCAAAAAAAGAGAAGAAAACCAAAACAGCACAAAAGAAAAAGAGATTCACTAAATAAATAATTAAACAAAACAGTAGTGAGCACCATAATTGTGGATGACTTGATAGTGTAAAATAGAATGCAATAGAATAGAATAGGCCAGAAGGGGACACTAGTGCAAGAAGAGAATGAGTTTAGGGTAGAGATTCTGGAGAGATTCTCAGCACATTCTGGCGGGTCCCATCATTCACTGAAATGGGACTCGGCAGTAGCTGGCGAGACCCGATCAAACATGCAAGTGTGAAGGACCCCGAAGCCCGAACAGCAATCACGGCAAGGCAGGGCCAAGCCAACAGGGCACACCCCATCCCGGGCCATAGGAGCCACAGGGCACTGCCCCCAGAGAGCCAACAGGGCCACCGTGAACGACGCAAACCCGGAGAGCAAGAGGGAGCAACTACAAACCCCAGCACACCAAGGCCGACCGAGGCGGCCCGGGGCACGAGGACCCACCCGACCTGCCCAACCCCAACCCCGCCCACCCCTGAGGGGGCCAACAGCCCCACACAGCCAGGAAGCCAGACACAGGGGCCGAGCGGCCCGCCGAAGGGGCGGCACCCAGCCCATCACAAGGCAGGCCACCACTGGGAGCCGGTCAGAGGACAACGGGGCCAGGAACCAATGCGAGCCCAGAGGGTAAAAATGGACAGTGTGGTGGGGCCCGGTGACACCAACAGGGAAGCACCCTGCACACCTCCTGCACCGGCCCCAGGCGAGCGCAGTACACCCAGGGCCCCCACCCCCCGCAATGCGCCCAACAACCCACCAGGACAGAGCCACCACACACCGGAGCCAGTACGTCCGGGACGCAGGGCGCCCACCCCACAGCACCACCGAAACCCCCCCCACCTCACCGCTCCCCAGGACAGCCCCTAGGCCCGGACAGAAGCCCCCAGCCAGCAGAAGCTAATCTCCAGTGGCGGCACACAGGCAAGTGCCAAGGCCTGTGCCCGGATTAGCCAGAGCCACCCCCCCAGAGAGACCACCCGGCCCCCACGCCAGCCTCCCAGGCAGCAGAGGGCCCCCTGCCCCCCCAGGGGAGTGAGAGGGATGAGGACGAGCGGCCAGGCAGGAGAGGAGGGAGGAGTAGGTAAGCAGAGCAGGAAGGGACAGGGGGGCGACCGGAGGGCCGACCCACCCCAAGCCCCAGAGTCAGCCAGGGCGCCCCAGAAGAGATCAGCCGCCAACACCCCCAAGGCCCCGGGAGAGCGCACAGACCCAGCAGGTCCAGGGCTCAAAGGGAGAGACACCAGGGACAACCACCCCCAGGCAGAGGGGCCCAAGCCACGCTGGCCCCGCGGAGCCAGAGAGCGACCCCAAGAGCAGTAGGAAGGGACACCACCAGTGCGTGCACACAGCCTTGAGGTCCATGGTGCCATCCTACTTAAAAAGGTAGAGGGTTAATAAACTGAAATAAAAGCAGAGAGAAGTTAGACCATACACACAGACAGAATAATAATTACAATTTTATGAGGGAAATGGCATACGCTCACATACAAGCGGAGGCTATAGATTAATATTTATAGATTTAATAAATGGAGACCATTTTTCTTTGAAGGAGTCCAATTGTTTTTTCTATATTTTTCTATACAGATATTGTGAGAAGGTTCAGCCAATGGATGAGTGTGGGTTGGATATGAATATGTGGAAGGGCTGTTTGCATTAGATCACCAATTAGGCAAAGGTTTGGGGAATGCGGAAAGTCCGCAGTCCAAAATATTGGAGAGTTTCTGTGTGATTTTTACCCAGAATTGATAGACAGGTGTACAAAGCCACAGAGCGTGAAAGTAAGTGTCTGTCATGTTTTGGGTGCATTGCGTACATTTGTCTGAGAAGCCCATTTTATACAGTTTATATTGCGTTATATGCGTTCTGTGAAGCACCTTAAATTGAATCAATTGTAAGTTGGTGTTTTTAGTCATTTTAAATGTATTTTCACAGATCTGGGTCCAAAAATCAGAGTCAAAAGATTTGGATAAGCCTTTTTCCCATTTTTCAGTTGGAAGGTGGATAGAGTGTGTCTTTGAGAGTAAACTATACATTTTTGAGAGATTCTTTTTTTTTCTTGGAGACAGTTTCACAGTGTATTTAACAAATTCATGTGGCTGTAGGTCCGTTGGCTGTAAAGTAGTCTGAAGCGACGGAATTCTATTTGTAATCGTCTTCTTTACCTGTAGGTACTGAAGAAAATTTCCTTTTCTTATTTCAAATGTTTGGAATAAGTTTATATACTGTATGTCCGAAATGTGTTGTCATCCAGAAGGTGATGGAGGTGAGTGACTCCTCTCTCTTCCAATGTGCTGAATTAAAGAGCTATTTTATTGTTGGCAAAATCAGGGTTGTGCCAGATTTGGGAGAGTAAACTGGGTTTTAATTGGGAGCCTGTGATTTCCAGTGCTTTCCACCAAGCAGACAACGTGGAAGCGATCATAGGGTTCTTGAAGCAGGAATGATGTTTAAGGGCGGAGGTGATAAAGGGAAGGTCAGAGATTTTGATCTGGTTACAATCTAACTGTTCTAGTTCCAGCCAGGAGTTATATTCTTCATGTGGATGTATTCATTTGGTGAGATATTGAATTTGGTTGGATAAATAATAATATATGAAGTTGGGAGCCTCCAGTCCCCCTTCGGATTTATTCTTCTGGAGGGTAGTCAAACTGATTTTAGCCTTTTTATTCTTTGAGTAGAATTTACCAATAGCAGAGTCTTAACGATTGGAACCACTTTGATGTGGGAGATGGGTAGGTTGTTCCAATGCCTCAGATCATCACAGATTTTGTCCAAAAGTGGAGTGAAGTTCAGGTGAACTAATTCTGAGAGGAGGAAATATTTATGCCCAGATATCTGATACTGCCAGTTGGAAAGGAATAATGCGAGTTTTGAACTGCGGGATTCCACGGGTTTTCTGTTAAAGGTAATATAATTGATTTTGACCAGTTGATGGAATAGTCTGAAAGACGAGAGAAGGTTGTGATGAGGTTAAATACTTCCTTTACTGAAATTTTAGGTTCTTGTAGATAAAGTAAAGTGCGACATATGTTTAAACTGGATATTGTCATCTGGACCTTGCCTTAGTACTCAGCCATTACCGCATCTGGTGGGCGTCTGGAGGTGCACACACATGCACGCGTGCACACATACACACCTGCTGCAGAACCGGACCACTGTTATATCCTCATAATTCACAGGCTTCATAGAACACATGATCAAACCATTGACTTCAGCTGTGGTCCCCAACTCCGGGGCTGGTCCATGGATCACTTGGTACCGGGCCGCCTAATAATTACTTAATTCCTTCATTATTTCTCTTGTATTTATTATCCGAGTCTGAACAATCTTTTATTTTGAAAAATTCTCTCAGTTACATCTGTCACTCGAATGCCAAAATTGTAACCCACATGTTAGCAAAGTCAGTAAAAACAGATGTCTTTGGAAAGTTTCTTTTCGAAGAGGAAAAGGCCACTGAAGAGACAGAAGAAGAGCCTCCAACTTCCAAGAAAAGGAAAACTTTTAACAGTTTTTAACAATACCAGGAGTTGTACTTGAAACATGGATTCATTGTGACAGGTGATTCCCACAGATCAGGCCCGCTTTGTATAATTTGCAGTGACCGATATAAACAATCTACGTAACCGCCCGTGGTCCGTGATAAATTGTCAAACGTTGACCGGTCCGCAGTAATAAAAAGGTTGGGGACCACTGGACTACAGGACATACACATTCATTCATTGTTTTGGGTTTTTCTTCTGTTTGTGTTTATGTATGGAGGATAATTGATGTCATTGTTTATATGAGTTAATATGATTTCAGTTTAATGTATTTTCCATGTAAATATTGTAGATTGTGTATTAATTAAATAATGTAGTAATTGGTATGTCCATGGGTGGAGCTTAGGGATATATAAAGGGGAGCGTTTCCCAGTAGTGTGGGGGGTGTAGTTGTAGATAAATTCTGTAGATCTAGACAGGCTGAATGGTAAAAGAGACTAACTTTATTTTATTGTGTTTTGAGATATCTTGTAACTATTTTTTCTTTTTCCTGGGTTTTTTGGTATTTTTGCACTGTAAAAACTGTGCCCTCCTCATCACTGCTGGTTTTGGACTTGGGTGGAAATAAATGAAAAACTACTGAAGTCAAATTGGCAAATTGTCAAGGGTTCGTTTGACTTCAGTGGTAAAAAAAAAGTATCATATATATATATATTTTTTTTTTAGTATTTATTATTTAAGTATGTACAACTGGCTGCCGTTACAGCTGTATTACTGATGATTTGTTCAAGCAGACTCACAAAGTATATTTTTAAAATTGTATTTAGAGTTAACTAGCTGCTGTTATAAATCTGTCAACTTTCAGAGCAGACTGTAATAACCAAATATTTATTTTGAGTAAATGGTTGGTTCTCAACTTTTGTTTTCAGGGTGCAATGTGTCTTTGTGTGACCCTGACCAATAGTATTCCTGAATCCCAGGCACAACTAATAATGTTATTATGCACTATAAGTGCAGATTCAACATTGTTATCTGTATTGTTACTGGAGTGGAGCTGTTGTGACATCCCCTCCCTGCCACCGTGTGCCCCACAGGTGCTGTGGCCCTCGGCTTGGTGCCCAGGTCAGAATTTGGCCCTTGATGAAATCTAATTGGGGAACCCTGCTATACATGAATGTAAATTTATAAATGAAGGAGGGGGGGGCTGGTCCAGACACCAGACAGGCAAGGGGGGGGGGGGTCTGGGGTCACAGGTCAGCACAGGTGAGTCACTGCAGATCCTGTCCTCCATGACTCCCACGCAGACACTATCAATAGAGCCACCACTCTCCCCAGGGAGGGAGGGGGAAAAGGGACACCAGGCAGAGTCCTGCACGGTTCTGATTTTGACATACCGCAACCGCCCGTACCCATCACGTTTAAACTCGTATCCGACCCGTTTTCCGACGGGAAAAAAAAAAAAAAATCCGCACCCAAACCGACCCGCTATAAATTAACCCGATATCCGATCTGAACCCGAAAGAAAATGTCAGATAGCCAAACTTAAATACAAACATTTATTGCCACGAATATACTGAACAGTGACATAGCCAAGGCAGAGCCAAATAAAAATGTTGTTAGCCTACGGCTCTTTTTAGCCTATGAACCGCAAATTAGACCCGCAATCACCCACGTCCGACCCGAACCGAACCCGTATCCAACACAGCACAACATTTTTCACCTGTTTCGTGAAAATTTGCGGTTCACCCACGGGTACCCGAACCCGTGCAGGACTCTGACACCAGGTGACTAGTCATGAACAGACTTGGTATGTAAGATAGGTTATAAAAATGACAAAAATGGGTGTGAGAGAGAGAAAGAGAGAGTGAGAAAGAAAGAACTCAGTGTCTGTACTTCCCCCAGCATTCTAGCTCCTAGGGCAGCTTAGACTGAACTATGACTTCTGTTCAGTATAAGCTGCCCTAGGAGGCATTGAATTCATTGTTCTAAAAATAAGGCCTTAATTGGCATTTAAATATCTTAAATTGAATTTTCAAAAGTCTTAAAAATTTGGAGATAGTAAGATGGCTTGAAATAAAAGTATTTGGTAACATTTAGGTTGTCTATATTACAAAAATAATTTAGGGTGAGTAGAAAATGAGGGCACATTATTCTGTGGGTGTAGTATTCCTTTAGCTATACTTAGTTTTTTGCAAGTGTGTGTGTTATATATTCACCATTTAAAAGTTATTCTTCTGGATGCAAATGGTTCATGAATGTAGCACCAACTGGACCAAAAAGTAATGTTCTATTTAAAATAAACAGTTGGGTAAAACTGCCCACAGGTAATTCACGTGGTGCTTTTTTCCCCTTTTGGTTCACTGTCAGCTTGGTCTTAAATTTAATTACAAACGGCATTAAAAAAGTCTTAAAAAGTCTTGAATTTAACTTGCCCTGAGCTGTAGGAACCCTGAAAAATTAACAACTTTTGAATTCTGATCTTATTTAAAGTCTGAAAAAAAAAAAAAGAAGTTATTTTTTTACACTAAGTGTAAAGTGTGTGTAAAGAACACACCTGGATTCCAGAGGGTTTAATGTGGATGCTGTAATTTTTCTGTTTGTGTTCATTCAGCGAGTCAAGAAGGACGTAGATAAGGGAACCATCCATTCAGACATGTTCATCCTGAAGCGAGACGGAAAAGATGCTCACGGTACTGATCACCTGTTTATTATTATTATTATTATTAAGAAAAGAATATTCCTGATTTGTCCTATCTCTGATCACTGAAAACACATTTTTGATGACCTTTGACCTACATTCAGCAGTATTTAATGGGATCTACTCTGGACCATCTCACACATTTAATGAAAGTTTTATGGACATTGGTCCAGTAGTTTGTGTAAAGCTGCTTAAAAACATAACCTAAAACTATAGTCCCTCCCCTACGGGGGTGGGGACTGGAGGGTGATAAACACAGTCAGTAAAAAATGAAAACGACCTTTTCCTTTGACACATCTGTGCACCATCACTAACAGAAGGTAAAAACCTTCTGTTAGTGATGGTGCACATGAAAGCTCATGTCGTAGATGCACATAAAACAGGAATGTTTTTGTACAAAGTGAAAGAGTTGTTTTCTTTATTTTCTACTACTACTACTGCTACTCTTTGTACTCATATATAGTGATCACCTGATATAGATTTTTTGGGGGCCGATACAGATTTTTTTCATGTCAGCTTTGGCTGATAATTTTTGGCGTTGATACTGTTCTCAAATGATAACGCGAAAGAAAATTAGTGTAAGAAAATGTTGTGATTTTAAGTGAAAATTTCTTTGAACTAAAAATAATATTATAAACTACTGTTAAAAAAAGAGAAAAGTTCAACGAAGAACATTTCACGTAAAACTTTCTTTCAAAACAAAACAAAGTGTTCAGTCACTTAATTAACCATTAATGACGCATAAATAAAATTATGTCAGTGTAAAAAGTAACATAGAGCTTAAACCAGTAAAAGAAACTTTTAAAAGAATTATTCAAATATGTTAATCTATTAACATGGATAAATGAAAAAAAAACTGCCATTAATAATCACACTTATAAACTTAAATAAACTTACAAACTTAATAAATAAATCTGACTGATATTTCTTTTTTAATTTTATGGTGATCCAGAGAAGTGGGTGTGGTCTCGGCTGAACCCTTCGGGTACCAAGCCCCACCCCCGCTCTGGCTTCTCTGTGGCAATGGGTCCAGGGGGGCGGAGCCTTCTGTTTGGAGGCGTGTGTGACGAGGAAGAGGAGGAAACTCTGGAGGGAGATTTTTACAACGACCTGTACCTGTATGACAGCGTCAGGAACCGCTGGTTCCCTGGGGTTCTGAGGGTGAGGACCAGGACTAAGACCAGGACCAGTACCAGTACTAGCATTAGAACCAGAAACCAGGACCAGGGTATAGTTTGCAATAACCTGTACCTGTGTGAAAGTGTCAGGTACTACCAGGACTAGAACAAAAGGACTGGCACCAGGCTTTAGTCTACAACAACCTGTACCTGCACAGCAGCGTAATATAGATACACAGCAGCCTGTTGTTTATCTGTATGACCAACATAACCAACATAAATATCGGCCTGATATCATTATTCTCTGCTGTAGTTTGTGTCCATTAGAAATTGTTTAACCCTAAAGTCTGATCTGTGGTCCTTCAGGGCAACAAGACAGAGAAGAAGAAACGGCGGAGGGGGAAGAAGGGCGGTGCTGAGGGTGAGGGGCAGGAGCAGGGGGAGGTGGAAGAACCACCTTCAGGCCCCACCGAGGTCATCAAGGAGATCATCAGTGAGTATGGAACTGTGATGACCATTAAGGAGGTGATCCCTGGAGCTGAGGAGGAAGAGGAGGAGGAGGAAGAAGAAGAAGAGGAGGATGAAGGTAAGAAACACATGCAATACATGTAAGGAGCGAAGTTGGATTCAGATCGGACACCAATGGTGAACATAGTGCTGACATACAGGAAGTGGAACAGTTTGTTGTGGGTTTGGGGTTAAACCAGGATGAAAGTGCTCAGACTTATCTGCAAACTTAATTCAATTCACTTTTATTTGTAGAGCCCCAAATCACAACAAGGTAGGGCTTTCCAGACTTACAAACTTACAACAGCCAGAACAAAAATCACAATTCAAAATATTTATTTACAAATTAAAGTGGATAAGTGAGTAATCAAAACACCAAAGCAAAGGCTTCTTCCAAAACTACACCTCTTTCTCCTAAGATCACCACTATCCTTTTTTGCTCGACATAGTATGGATTAAAATATTTTAAAAATCACATAATGTACCATCATAATAGGCATAAGTCACCTACCTACCACGCCAAATTCCCTGCAGCACTGATCTGCCAAGAAATGTAACATGATCAGCTGTAGCCAGAGATGCCAAGCGGTGTGTGTCATCATGAATCATATGAGTCAGGTGTGCATCTTGACCTCTGTTGAACCCCTGAGATTGACTCACTGAAGCCCTAGGGTTCCTTCGAACCCAGGTTAAGAACCACTGCTTTAATATATTAGATAGTAGATGCTGTATCAAGATGTGTATCATATCGGCCGAACAACTAAGATTCCTGACCCTAGATTAAAGTCATCGCTGATATGTACGATAGAAGTGGTCAGAGCCCAGAAACAGGAAGTGTGACATAGACTGATACAACTAGACCAGGTAGGACAGAGGAAGTTCAAATCTAGGCCGCCATCATGGACAGCAACGGCGCCAATATGTCAAAACCTTCATCACCTCAAATCTCAGCTTCCATACTTGCTAGTTAAAGACTGGAACTGTTTTGTTGACACTGAAACTGTTATTTGTTGTTAGGTTGTGGCTCTGGCCCCCTGGTGGAGCCCTGTGCCAGATCCAGCGCCATGGCTACGGTTCGTCAGGGGAAACTGTTTGTTTATGGAGGAATGTTTGAGGTGGGAGAGCGACAGTTCACGCTGAACGACCTCTACTGCCTGGACCTGCAGCGCATGGATCGATGGGAGGTTCTGGTGCACATGGACCCAAGTGAGTCAGGATTCGGAACCGATTCAATCACATGATTCAGATATACATGAACGACTTATATTACTTGGATCGGCAGTGCATGGACCACTGGGAGGTTCTGGTGTACATGAGTTGCATGATTCAGATCTAATTCAGTCACACAATTCAGACCCAAGGGAGTCACATAATTCAGAATCAATTGAGGCACAAGATTCAAAACTGATTCAGTCACACGATTCAGACACAATTCTGATTTTGACTCCTCAGAGGTGGGTCACACATTGGTGGAGCTACTTTGAACATAGACACAGTGAAGTCTGTCAATCATGCATGTGGGTGGGGCCAGAGTGGGTTTGACTCATGGATGTATTAATAGAACCGGATTCAAACATGGCCACTGTTCATTTCCATGACAGTTACTCCCCTGGCGCATACGCCGAAAACGTTTCTGGCTTCCAGGTTTAGTTCCGCGTTATGTGGCCCATAGAGACTGCACAATAGAGCTGCCCCCCCATGATGCTTTGAGGCTCCCATTGTGCCTCGGGGCAAAAGAGAGCGAGCAAAGTGTGTTCAGGACAGGCATTGCACGCTTGTGAGTATGACTGGATTAATAGACCCCTATACAATCAAATGATGGATTTATTCGGCACATTAACCGACGATGTTGAAAATAAATCATACTATCGGTATGTGGTTGATTGGAGTTTTATTTAAGGTAAAATCAACTCGATTTTTTTTAGCTAATTCTAAAATCATAAATGTGATTCCCCACAATTACAAGCTGTAGCCTACAGTATTTCAACCACAGAAGTTCAACCAAATCAAGTAAATCTGTTTTTTCTCTTAATGATATTGCTTGTCAGATTAATAATTTTAAGTTCTTACCATTTTATAGAATATAGTAACATGATAGTGTTTGGATTATGCCTATACTGTTCCTGATCCTCACCTTAAAGTGAGCTGTCAGGATTTAATTCACCAGATGCTACTGAGTTTTAAATAGAACCCCACTTGTTGCTACTTATAATTACATCATTTATACATTTATTTTATGTTTTATTTAATATAGATATGCATCAATATATGGGACGTTCAACAGAAAACAAACAATACATAACAGGAACATTAACAACATGTGATGAAAACCGATGTCCGAATGGGTGAACAGTATGACGAAAATAAAATATGAACAAAACCTCCCCAGCAAGTTAAAAGAAATAAAAAGGGCCACCCTCACTTTCCATGGTCTGTTTATGAGCTTAATGCAAAATAATTAAATAAAACTATAGACCTCATACCCTCTATCGGGTTTGGAAAAGTGTAAATTATTTTAAAGTGAAATGAAAACAAAAACCACAAATGTCTTAACATTTTTTCTTTTACCACACCTGATTATGGGTTTTGAGTATGCTTTAACCACTGTTCGGAGCACTGTTGAGCTAACAGGCATCCTCACTCCTGAGACACACGACATAACCGTGCTTTGACAGTGCTCACACATTGCTGTGACATCAGCATGAAAAATGATGTTTTTCTGGCCTTTAGAAAAGTTTTTGACAAATAAAAAGTCCATGACTTAAAAAATATTGAGTAGGCAGATTAGTAATTAGCAGGTGTTCCAGCTGGAGGTGTCCTGTGAACAGTTTACAGAGTTCTCTTTTACTATTGTGGTCTACGGGAAAATTGATTTTTGGGCCGCATGGGATTTTTTGTTGCAATACCACGAATGGCCACTGGGAAAATCAGCTCATCTCCTGAGGGGCGGCACCATATCCAGTTCTTATAATATATCCATAGTTTAACTGTGAGTGTTCGTCCACAGAGACACAGGAGTGGCTGGAAGAGTCTGAGTCTGAGGACGAAGAGGAGGAGGAGGGAGCACAGGGGGAGGAGCCAGAGGAGGAGGAAGAGTCGGCGGAGTCTGAGGAGGAAGAAGGCAGGAAATGACTGAGCTTCTACACTTTAGTGAATTTTTATTTAGTGCTGTTAAGATAAAAAAAATATTATCTGTAATTAATTGAGCTAATTAATCTTGTTTTTAAATTTCACCTAAAAGTTGTTGAAAAAGTTCACACCTGAAGGTATTTTCATTTCAAGTCATTACATTATTGTGACAAATCTCTAGATTCATGTATAATAAAAATGTCTTAATAAAGTAATTCATTGTTTGCAATGTAGTAAATCAGATAATCATTCATTTGACATTTTTTAACCCTTTAAATGATCTCTGTTGATCATGTTACTAAATTTTTTGATGTCTTATGGATCAAAAACAGTGGTTATAATAGAAGTAATCGTGCATTTTCTGCACACTTGGGAGACAGATGATAGTCTGGTCATTTTATATATATATATATATATATATATATATATATATATATATATATATATATATATATATATATATATAATGTGTGTGCGTGTGTGTGTTCGTGTTCCTTCTCATATTAGTTCTGACAGCAGAAGTCAATGCAGTTTCATGTCCCAGTAAAGTCATGTGACTGTTTGTTTATGTGTTTATTTGTGGGTGTTTGTTTTCAGATGAACATCCTCCACTGCATCAGGGGGAGTCACTGGTAGAATACCAGGACCGGACTCTTCAATACTGGATTGGACTGGCACGCACTAACATGGGCCCGGAGGCCAAGGACAAGAAGGTACTAAAGGTCGCACAGGCCATGAGTAAAGTCTACTATGAAGATGAAGATGAGTAGAGGATAAACTGAAGACAAGTAAAGGATGAAGATGAGTAAAGGATGAAGGTCAAAGTGTGTTAATGTGATATTTCACTGAAGCATTTTCTCTCCAACAGCCTGTAAATGTTCTTTTACTGTAAACTTTTTTTATTGTAAATAAACTTCTCAGAATGCTGTTCTGATGAACTTGTGCAGGCTGCAGCCACCAAGGTAACGCTACTGACCCATGCCCATACCTAGGTCAAATCTATGGCTTTGAAAGAAAAAAAATCTGTTTACGTACTCAGTTTTCACTTTCCAGTAAGTTTGTTATCCAGTTCAGGGTTTATCTGCTGCAGTTGTATTTCTGGAAGATGAGTTAAAATCCAGTGAATGATGAGATGAACCCAGGGGTGGTGCTAGGTTTTTCATTTGTTCTGTTTTACACAAATCACATTTGCCCCCACCCCCTCTCCTCAGGGAAGTTCTCATGGTCCCATAATAGAATCCATAATTCCATGCATCTGCCTCCAATGGGAAAATGGATAAAAATGGGGAGATACAATAAAAATGTTAAATATGAGTTTTTGTGCATGTATAAAGTGTAACAGCAGTGACATATAAAAAATATGTTAATAATGGAAGTCAATGGGGCATTCTATGTCCAACCAGAGGATTTATCTAAAACTACAGAAAAAATACTAATGACGAATCAATCTGTGACCTATCCAAGCCTCTAATTACCACCAAAGTTTCATCCACCTACTATTCACTGTACAGGAAATCTAAAATTCTTTGTGTTTTTTGCAATAAATCAATCAGACTTCAAATTATTAAAGTGGCATTTAAATGGTTACAATCCTGAAAAATATTGCATGTTTGGTAGTTTTGAGTAGGAAGGAAGTTGTTTAAGAGATTTCTGGAAAAAAAAATAATAAAGAAAAAATGTTGAGGTATGATGATTATTTAGTTTTTGTGGATGTTTTTGTCCGGAGGGTACAAAATGCACCATGGGAAAATAAAACATATATAAGTTTAATAGATGCTGGATTACAAAATGCTACTAAAAAGAAACATTTCAACCCAATTTCATTCAAAAACCTGCAACAACAGATGAAATGTTCAACGGACAGAAAAAACAAAACCCTCAAAAATGGCCAGAATGGTGCATGGTGGCATAAGGGTTAAAACGGTGTGTGTGCAGGTGAAACTGAACCAAACTGTCACTACATCTGAACCAAAACATCTTTAATAATAATAATGGATTAGATTTCTATAGCGCTTTTCAAGGCACCCAAAGCACTTTACATTATTGATCCATTATTCATTCACTCTCACATGTTCCCTCTGGTGGTGGTAAACTACATATGTAGTCACAGTTGCCCTGGAGCAGACTGACAGAAGCGTGGCTGCCATTTCGCACCTACGGCCCCTCTGACCACCACCCAACATTCATACACCAGTGTGAGTGACACTGGAGGCAAGGAGGGTAAAGTGTCTTGCCCAAGGACACAACGGACTGACTAGGTCAGAGCGGGAATCGAACCGCCAACCCTTCGGTCAATGGACGACCCGCTCTCCCAACTGAGCCATGGCCATCCCATGTCTTTATTACCCCACCCCCTTAAGGAGGAGAAGGGTATTGTGTTTGAGTCGGTTAGTTTGTCTGTCTTGTCTGTATGTTGATGGATCATTCTAAAATTTGACATGAAACAGACTGAATTTCAGCCGAAGTCGACTCACTACTTCCGGTCTGACGCCATATTGAATTTTCTCATCAAGATCACAGAAGAGATTTGCCGTTTTCCACATGTATTGGTGATTTAACGTGGTAATGCGTGATAATGATGTATTTGTGAGTGGACAAGATTGCAGTTTTCATATGATTCATGAAGTTACTACACTCCACGTGACCTAGTTTGTGTGTGCGTGCACATTTCTTCTTTTAGCACTCTAGTGTCACCAATTCTTGATGGATCGTTCTGAAATTTGGCATGTACAAGGAGGTGGGTACAAGGATGAAACAGACCGAATTTCATTTAATTTAACATGATAATGATGTATTCGTGATTTCACAAGATCACAGATTTCATCTGATTTGTGAAGTTACCACACTTTCTAGTCGGTCTGTTTGTGTGTGCATGCACATTTCTTCTGTTCTCACTCTACAGGGTCTCCACGGATCCTTAAAAAGTCTTAATTACAATATGTGGTTTTTAAGGTCTTAAAAAGCATTATATTTTGAACCAATTCAGTTCAGTTTGATGCAATACAAATTGACAATTTAACTGCAAGGACTTATTTTATTTTGTTACTGACAAGAAAAAGAAACAAATATAATTTCAAAACCATATCCTTTTATTTAGTATCACAGAGACAATAGAGCAGAAACTACTGACCATAAATTCACACAACATAAAGTCTTTACAATATAGGCCCTACCTGTAGATAACTGATATTAGTGAAATGCAAAACTGATAATCTGGTGTGACTAATTTAACAGGTTTGCAAAACTCTGCTCACATTTAAAATACAAAACTTACTTTCTTTCAAGAAAGGCAAAATAAAACATAAAAATGTCATAATGTTTAATTATTCCTGCAAATGTGAGAATACACTGAGCATAACACTGAGGTTAGACATATAGTAGAGGTTTTTTTTTGCTCTTTTTCAGGAAAATCAACAGATCAACATGATCATGTCAAAGAACACTAATGTCACTGAAACTATATCCCCCAATTTGATAAAAACTCTTTCTGATGCTATGCTGGTGTCTGGTTTACAGAGGGAGTTTTAAAGACATGACAGCAGTGGGAGACTCACTGCGAATCCAGTACAGGTGGACTGATGGGAGTCATGTGACTGTAGTACTGGTGTACTGACGGGACTGACTGAGTCTCGCACAGGTCCACTTTACAAACCTGTACCCGTGTACATTAGACCCGTAACCCAACCCATGATTAAACATTCTCTACCCAGGAACTCACTGTTGAGATTTATTTTCAGTTTAAACACACACCACATCAGCGTTACTCAGTAACACCTTGCTAGTATGTGTTCACACTTAAAAGATTGGTTAAGTGTCGTCCTGTATTTTGGAAATCTGTGGGTGGATATAAAGCTCCTTTCAAAATTAAATGATTCAGCTGTGTGGATTAGGGCAGTAATGACTTCAGTTTTTTTCAAGTCAACTTTTTCATTGATAAAGTTGAAGTCCAGTCAACGGGTCGTGATGACGTCATCACATTGTCAGTGGAGGAACAACACGGCCACACATCTGTCCAGCAATGGGCAACTTGTATTAAAGTTCACTGCAACGTAACAATGTCCACTTACAAAACACAAACATCAGCATTTTAACCCCAACAAAACAAAGGCTAACACCTTGAGTTTTCTTTTAAATTTAAATGCACATCATAGGTAAGGTGACCATATGTCCGGATTTTGTCTAAACTGACGGCTCTAAAACTGCCTGTCTTTCCTTACATGTCTCCCCCCACAGACAAAAGCTTGCGTTGGATGTTATGATCCTCATTCCCAATTGTAAACATATTACTAAGTGGAGGAAAAGACATGAACTGGGATTCCCTCTTATGGAAAATAATGGTGGTGTCCAAAACGATCACATATATATGTGTGACAATATTGTATTCATGTTTGGTCAGAGAGTTTTATTTATTGATTGACTTATTTTTTCATTATTTTCTCTTTAACAGATAAAAATAAGTCAGTGTGCGTACACTCTAGTATATAAATTCTATAAAATCTTTTAAAATTCTTGTATATGGGCCATTCTACCAAATTGATTGAAATTCAGGGTTGGAAACTGTGCAATTTTTATGCTATTTTGGAAAACCTTTGACCACATCGATGTTGCACCACATCTAAATAGATAAGTAAGTAAAAGTCCAGTCAATTTTCATTTCTTTAAAATTTGCATATGGTATTTAAATACATTTCCTCACCCCAAATGTGTGACTATTGAATCATCACATTCCCTTTCGAATTAAGATAATTTGATTAAACTGATTTTTTCCCCCATTCCCATATGTACAGGCTATTTTGGAAAACTAATATAGGTGGTTTCCACAGTTAAAGCCATTAATTAAAGACTATTTTAATGCATTTTGTCCTATTTTTATGATGCATCAATATCAAACATTATTTTTCTTGTAAAATGTATAAAGTTGATTCCCACACCAGACTTTTCTATGTGGAGTTTGCATGTTCTCCCTGTGTCTGCGTGGGTTTTTTCCACATACTCGGGTATCAGTTGGTAGAGTGGGTTGCCCAGTGACCGAGAGGTTGGCGGTTCGCATCCCACTTTGGCTGCCCTGTCCCCGTGTTGAAGTGTCATTGGGCAAGACACTGAACCCTGACTTAGGCTTCACAGTAGGACTGACAGTGTGATGAATGTGTGAATTTGTAAATGTGAAGCTAATGTAAAGCACTTTGAGCACCACAAAGGTGGAAAAGCACTATATAAGTGCAGACCCTTTACCATTCCTCCCACCATCCAAATACATGCACTGATAGGTGTGAATGTGACAGTGATTGTTTGTTTATGTAAATATATGTTCAGCCCTGAGATGAAATGGTGACTCATACAGGGTGTACCCCATCTTCACCCATTGTAGCTGGATTAGGCCCCCACACACCTCCGCGACCCTAGTGAAGATAAAGTGGGTTCAGATGACGAGACGTCACTAACAATTTGGTAGCTAATTATTAGTTTAAGTCAATGCTAGGTTAAAAATGGCTACAAAAACTGCTCTAAACAGAGATAGATAGATAGATAGATAGATAGATAGATAGATAGATAGATAGATAGATAGATAGATAGATAGATAGATAGATAGATAGATAGATAGATAGATAGATAGATAGATAGATAGAAACAAAAGTATTAAAAATAAATATTAAAAAACTAAAGTATTTGATTAATTCATGGTAATATTTGTGTAAAGGAAACACACCCTGTCAACAGGATGCATCTGCCAAACGAATCTCTGATCTTTTGCAAATCATTGTCAAATTCATCATTATGGAGCAGCCAAAAAGGACCTGGACACTGTGCAGGACCATTTTGATCTGGATGAAAACAAGGAAATTAAAATAGTTTCCACTTCATCTATCTGTATTCAAAGTTAGTCTTCGTTTAACTATTCATGTTAATATCCACAAGTTAAATGTGACACATCATCTGAGCCATGTGAGTGTTTTCTACCGTTGAAGAACTTGCATTTTTTTAAAAAAGACTCCATTTCAAAACATTGAAAAAAGTTTTTTCGAGTAAAAATTTGTAAAAAATTTGAATAAAATAAAACCTAAAATAAAAATCACAGTCCGCAAGCATTGTCATTCACAACATATTTAGTTAGATTTTCACATTTGAAATAAAAATACAAATAATTTAATTATATCTTTGTATGTACTAGGATCAGGGGTCTGCAACCCTGGTCCTAGAGAGCCGCTATCCTGCATGTTTTAGATGTTTCCCTCTTCCAGCACACCTGACAGACATTATCAGTCTTCCACACAGCTTGATGATAGGCTGATCATCTGAATCAGGTGTCTTGGAAGAGGGAAACATCTAAAACATGCAGGATAGCGGCTCTCTAGGACCAGGGTTGCAGACCCTGTCATCAAATCAGTGTTAGTTGAGTCTGTCAACTTGGTTTCCTGTAGGGCAGGGGTGTTTGCAGTTCTTTAACAATAAAATATCAACTATTAGAGAGAAAATAGACACATTTCTCCCAAACATTAGATCAAAAAAAGTAGCACTTTCAAACCTAGGCCCTTTAATAAATCCCTCTGTAACACTAAATAATTTCACCACTGTAGACCAAACTGATCTCATATCTATTATCATGTCTTCCAAATCAGCCACCTGCCTCTTAGATCCAATTACAACAAAACTCTTTAAAGAGATTCTGCCCCTAATTATTAGCACTGTCCTAAATATAATTAACACTTCATTAACTACTGGATATGTGCCGCAGTCATTTAAATATGCTGTTATTAAACCAATTCTGAAAAAGCCTACCCTAGATCCTGACACTTTAGCCAATTATAGGCCTATATCCAATTTGCCCTTCCTGTCAAAGGTTTTAGAACGAGTAATAGTTAAACAGCTGTGCCAATTCCTGCAGGATAATAGTTTATTTCAACAGTTTCAGTCTGGCTTTCGTGCCCATCATAGCACTGAAACAGCGTTAGTTAAAGTTACTAATGACTTATTATTAGCCGCTGACATCGGATTAATATCGGTCCTGGTGTTATTAGACCTTAGTGCAGCCTTTGACACCATTGACCACAGTATCTTAGTGCAGAGATTAGAATATGATATAGGTATTAGAGGAGCAGCCCTCTGCTGGTTTAAATCATATTTATCTGATCGCTACCAATTTGTTCACGTCAATCAACAATCATCGCAGTCCTCCAGAGTTAATTATGGCGTGCCCCAAGGGTCAGTCCTTGGGCTTATTTTGTTTACACTATATATGCTCCCTTTAGGTAACATCATTAGAAATCTAACATCCAAAATCCTCCTCCTTACATATAAAACCATTAATGGTTTGGGCCCCTCTTATCTTAAAGATGATCTGGTTCCGTACCAACCCAATAGAACCCTTCGTTCTCAGAATGCAGGTTTACTGAAAGTTCCTAGGGTTTCTAAAAGTACAGTAGGAGCTAGAGCCTTTAGTTATCAGGCCCCTGTCTTATGGAATCAGCTTCCCTTTAATATTAAAGATGCCGAAACAGTCTCTACATTTAAAATTAGGCTTAAAACATTCCTGTTTGAGAAAGCCTATGGTCAGGTTAGTTAAAAATTATGTGACTCATAAATCATGTATACATGATGTATGAGTCACAGTTCAGTCTAGGCTGCCCTAGGAGTTAGAATGCTGGGGGAAGTACAGACACTGAGTTCTTTCTTCTCTTTCTCTTCCTCACATCTGTTTCTGTAATTTTTATAACCTATCTTTCTTACCAAGTCTGTTCATGACTAGTCACCTGGTGTCCCCTTTCCCCCCTCCCCCCCTGGGGGGAGTGGTGGCTCTCCTGACAGTGCCTGCACGGGAGCCATGGACGACAGGATCTGGAGTATCTCGCCTGTGCTGACCTGTGACCCCGGACCACCGCCCCTGCCTGTCTGGACCAGCCCCCCTTCCTGCATTTATACATGGACGTTCATCTATAGCCTGTCCGTCCATGGGAGTGGATCTCTCCTTCAATGTGGTTCTCCTCAAGATTTCTTCTTTTTCCCACTGGGTTTGGAAGTTTTTTCTTGCCGAGAAGGAGGGTCTAAGGACAGGGGATGCCTGGGACTTTTCATGTATTTCTGTAGTTGATTATGTTTTTGTAAAGCCCTCTGAGACGACGTTGTTGTGATTTAGGGCTTTATAAATAAAATTGAATTGAATTGAATTGAAATCATGGCATTAATTTTCATTGTTATGCGGATGACACACAGCTATATTTATCGATTAAACCTGATCAGACCAGGCAAATAGATAAACTAAATACTTGTGTCCAAGACATAAAAACTTGGATGAGTGCCAATTATCTTTTATTGAACCCTGAAAAAACTGAAGTCGTTATAATTGGTCCTAAAAATGCGAGAGACTCCCTACCTGACCACATAGTTACTCTGGGCAACTTAAGTGTAACACCCAGTGCCACAGTTAAAAATTTAGGAGTTTTATTTGATCCAGATCTTTCATTCAAAATGCACATTAACCAAACTTGCAGAACAGCCTTCTTTCACCTGCGCAACATAGCCAAAATTAGGAATATTCTGTCTAAAACGACTGCAGAAAAATTAATTCATGCATTTGTTACATCACGATTAGATTATTGTAACTCCTTACTTGTAGCGTGTCCTAAATATTCCCTAAAAAGCTTGCAACTGGTTCAAAATGCAGCAGCAAGATTATTAACAGGATCAAATAGAATAGAACACATCACCCCTGTGCTCCAAACCCTTCACTGGCTTCCAGTTGAGTCTAGAATTAAATTTAAAATCTTCCTCCTTACATATAAAACCATTAATGGTATAGGCCCCTCTTATCTTAAAGATGATCTGGTTCCGTACCAACCCAATAGAACCCTTCGTTCTCAGAATGCAGGTTTATTGAAAGTTCCTAGGGTTTCTAAAAATACAGTAAGAGCTAGAGCCTTTAGTTATCAGGCCCCTGTCTTATGGAATCAGCTTCCCTTTAATATTAAAGATGCCGACACAGTCTCTACATTTAAAATTAGGCTTAAAACATTCCTGTTTGAGAAAGCCTATGGTCAGGTTAGTTAAAAATTATGTGATGTATGAGTCACAGTTCAGTCTAGACTGCCCTAGGAGTTAGAATGCTGGGGGAAATACAGACACTGAGTTCCTTCTTTCTTCTCTTTCTCTCCCTCACACCTGTTTCTGTAATTTTTACAACCTATCTTTCATACCAAGTCTGTTCATGACTAGTCACCTGGTGGCTCTCCTGACAGTGTCTGCATGGGAGCCATGGACGACAGGATCTGCAGTATCTCGCCTGTGCCGACCTGTGATCCCGGACCCCTGCCCCTGCCTGTCTGGACCAGCCCCCCTTCCTGCATTTATACATGGACGTTCATCTATAGCCTGTCCGTCCATGGGAGTGGATCTCTCCTTCAATGTGGTTCTCCTCGAGATTTCTTCTTTTTCCCACTGGGTTTTGAAGTTTTTTCTTGCCGAGAAGGAGGGTCTAAGGACAGGGGATGCCTGGGACTTTTCATGTATTTCTGTAGTTGATTGTATTTTTGTAAAGCCCTCTGAGACGACTTTGTTGTGATTTAGGGCTTTATAAATAAAATTGAATTGAATTGAATTGAATTGTCAAACTGCCGTCCTCGAGGGCCGGTGTCCTGGATGTTTTAGATGTTTCCCTCTTCCATTACACCTGGGGGCCATTGCATCATTATCAGTCTGATGAGGAGCTGATTATTAACTCTTTAAGTGTCAGCGCTGATGCGTTCTGAATGGATGATTTTGTTTAAATATTCAGAAAAATTCAACCATTTTCCTTTTAGTTTTGTGCATGGAAAGGTGCATTTAAACATTTTTTAAAGGCAAAATTAAAATTGCTGGGACCAAATTTCAATAGTAGTTTTCTTCTTTAGTAATTTTTTTTTTAATTTCCACATTATTTATAATTTTGTAAATGTTTATTAGTTTTTGTTGCTCATTTTGTTTATTTTTCTACATTTTGGGTTTTTTTATTGTCGTATTTTTCTTTGATTTTCTGCCATTTGTGTCTTACTTTGCTCATGTTACCAATTATTTTGTTAGGTCTCAGGAGTTGACACCTTTGCTGTAGGGGTTTTTAATGTCCAGCAGGTGGCAGGTATGACATAGTATCGACACAGTGTCAATACAGTTTGGCAACGTGTCCAAACGCATCATGATTCCTAATCTACTATCAGTACTGTGAGGATTTTTTATTTTCTTTAGTGGCAGAAACAAGTTTCCTATGTATAGAAGGCCCAGATGTATGAGAAAGTCTGCTCCTGCCACTAGGGGAAACAACTCCCTCTTCCACCCTGAGCCTATTTTCAGAGAAAAACACCTAAAAAAAACCATATCCAAAGTAAATGAAGAATTGCTCCACAATCCTAAGGTTTATATGGAAGTTCTTTGTATCTATGGACATCTACAGGCTTCACAGAATCTATTCCCATTGTCTAAAATAGTGTAGCTACTACAATGACTGAATAAACTGGAATAAAGTAAAAGATAAAATAGAATTTTTTGGTCTCGCCTGAATTTATTATTTTTTTGACAAAAGAAAACACCATGATTCCATGAATATTGATCACCTTCAGTAACTCCTTGACAACACAGGTACAAAAGTTGATAGAATTAGAGCAAAGACAAAGCCTCCAGAAAGGTTAAAGTCAAGATAACACCAGGTGGACAGTGCATTTGGAACAGTTTGGCACAACAGTGTGCCAAACTGTTCCAAATACATTATTTTAATTTTCCAGTAAAATCTGTCTGGAAAATACAACTCATAACCATTACAGAACTCTATTACTGTCTACAGGAGCTTTTAGAAATGAAATTTACCTTGTGTATCATCAACTTCTACCTTTGTGTACAACTAAAATGAATAAAACCATATAAACATGGATTATTTTGTCTCCAAATGGAGTAGTTTTATTAAGACTGGCAGACAAACAATATAATAATATATCAATAATAATAATAGTAATACACTTTAGTAAAAATCAAATATAAAGTTGCATAAATGTGCTAAAATATATGATAAATTCAATTAGAATAAATATAAATATCAAAATTAGTGCAAATTTACTAAACAAAATAACTAATACAAACATTCAAAACACAAACAATTGCAATAAAGTCCAAAAATGTCCATGTGTTATCATCAGGTGGGGGCTGGTTTATCATTAGGTGGGGGGGCTGGCAGCAGACTGAACTGGTCCATGTGTTTCTGCAAAAAGCAGTTTTATTTGTGTCAAATAAGACTGTCATCCTCCTACCTAGGAAAAATGAAGACAATCATGATTTGAGACTAAATACATAATAAAATATGTACATTTGGCCAAAATAAATAGATAAATGTACTTCATGTATGTAAAATACTTTTCAGTAGTGTTGAATATTATTTAAACTATTCCCCAAAGTAGGAATAACATTATTTATAGAATGTTAGAATGTTATTTATTTTTGACAGAGAAAGTGAATAAATCCTCAAACAATCATTGATTAATTATAAACGTATCTACTTATGTGTAGAAATAACAATAAAATGAGAAATGAGACTGAAAAAATACTACTATAGTCAACAGTGTTTGCATGTGTATAGTATAAAATGTAGTATTATTGTTATTATTATTACTATTAGTTTGTAAAACAGATATCAGTAAGATACAACAACTTACTGGGTAGATGTTCATCCTGTTTTGAATTCATATCCACAGTCAGATCTCAGTCAGATGTTGAACTGATCAGCTGCTACTCTGCTGTTGTTTACATGCTAGCACGGCTAATAGCTAACAAATCTTACCACAGTCAGTAACATTCAGGAAAATACACTGTCACTCCCTGTTACTCACTAAAACTCTCTAAAATGACTTAAAACTAAGAGTAAAGTCGGTAAATATAACTATAACCAGCAGACCGATCTGCAACACTCTGCTCTACTCTGATGCAGCGTGTCTGCCCCAGGCCGGTCCCGTGCATGCGCCCGACATACGCAACGATGCCAACCTTTCACCTTTTACGCATGCATTTCCTGTCCAGAAGGAACTGTAGTTCATGGAATGTGAGGTGTCAATGGATTCAGGAGAATCTCCTCTTTCAAACGCCTACAAACATGGCTGCCTTATCGCTCGCCAGAACAAGATATAGATGAATTAATTGCGCGTATTGGCGATTAAAAATAACTTATATTTCACCACACACACATTAAAGATCATGTTTAAAGGTGACTTTTATCACTAAAATACACTTTATATGTACTTTTATGAACATTAGGGTCTTAACTTTGAACAAAAGTTGAAACAAATTTCCATTGTCTTATTATAGGTTAATAATTAATGAAAAATTACACAATTTTCTCGGCCCATGGGTGGGCCGACCGGGCTAACGGGGTTAATGGGAATATATATTTTCCTATTTGACCTCTGACCTTTCTACTGACCCACTGAACCGTCTGACTAATTGACTTCTGTAATGATGTCATGGTTTTGTAAAGCAGACATGTGCTTGTAAGTGTCATCCCCTTTTGGAAGCTTTAATCTGTGTGTGTGTGTGTGTGTGTGTGGGGGGGGGGGGGGGGGGCACTCTCTTCCCTTCATTTGCTCATTCACCTCCTCCCCCTTCCGTCCCTCACCACCCCTCCCCCCTCTGTCTACTACCAGTGTGTTTATTGGCCTAAACCTTAATCCTTGTCCTCACACTGATTTTATTACTGTAATCTGGGCTGGAATTGGCTTAACGTTCGCAGACACTGGTACACACAAGGACAACTGGAGGAAATAGACAGCTGCAAAAAATACACAAAAATAGCATAACATGCACATAAATTGAATAAACCCCCTGCACAAAAATGCACTAAAAATAGAATATTCATTCATATTGTATATTCTATTAATTCAATCAAAGCTATTAAAATGATACAATCTTGTAAAAATATTGTACATCTTGTTTAAAGTATTCAATAAAATATTACCAAAAAACTTACAAATTGTCATGACCTCTGCTCCAGTGACCTTTTCCCCAGTGCTCTCCACACTCACCTGGTCCCGCACTGCGCAGCTGCAAGCCGTTCCTCATCTGTGGCTATAAAAGCAGTAAGGCTTGCAGTTGCCAGTGCGGGACCATTCAGTAATGTCACCTCCATAACCCAGACAGCGTCTCCATCGCCTCAGTCACCATAACCCGGACATTCATCATCACCACGGACTCTGGCTGTTTGTTCCCAGGTTTTGGTTTGGTTTTGTCTCTGTCTTGTCTTTATGTTTCTTAGTTTTGTTATTAAATTATTTTTCTCTTCAGTACTGTGCAATGGAGTCCTCCTTTCACCTCACCCCGATCCTGACACAAATATCCTTCACAATTTGAGAGACCACCGATAAATTGAGAAGACATGGAGATTTTGTTTGTATGGAGTGAAACTTTGGAATAGTCTGGAAAATCAGTACAAGCAATCTCCACATATCCATAGATTTAAACTGGTCTAAGAACACATGATCTGGTCTCAATATAAACATAAAGGATCTTAATAATTAACGTTCTAGCTTATGATGTTGATGTAGGTTATGTGTGTTGTTATTCATGTAGTGGTGTTTGTTGTCCTTTACCCTTCTGCTGTTGTTCTTATTACTGCCTGTATGTGCTGTTCTTTACATTTGCACGGTCCTGCACGGTTCTGATTTTGACATACCGCAACCGCCCATACCCGTCATGTTTAAACTCGTATCTGACCCATTTTCCGACGAAAGAAAAAAAAAATCCACACTCGAACCGACCCGCTATAAATGAACCCGATATCCGACCCGAACCTGAAAGAAAATGTCAGATAGCCAAACTTAAATACAAACATTTATTGCCACGAATATACTGAACAGTGACATAGCCAAGGCAGAGCCAAATAAAAATGTTAGCCTACGGCTCTTTTTAGCCTATGAACCGCAAATTAGACCTGTGATCACCCACGTCCGACTCAAACCGAACCCGTATCCGACACAGCACAACATTTTTCACCCGTTTCTTGAAAATTTGCGGGTCACCCACGGGTACCCGAACCCGTGCAGGACTCTGATTTGTGCTATTGTAGTCTACTTACCATTGCTGCTATGTAATTATTACTAAGTTGACAGTTAAGTGAATCCATGGGAACATCACCATGAATAGACAGTGCACATTTATGTATATATGTACATATGTATGTAGCCTATGTGTATATATACGGCTCTGAAACACAAAGCAGACGTACTTCTAGAGTAGTCATCTCGAGACTCAGACAGCAAGTTGTCACCATGAAACCCAAAAGTACAGTAGATGAGTTGTGTTATCCATCTGACAGGCCTACTTAAAATTACATAACAGGTGGGCTACAGCAAAAAGAGTTTGTGTAGTACTGACACAGGCTGGTGGCAACTGGTAGGGGTTTTTTTTCCACGATATTTAGCAGCACAATTTCCTGTAGCATCTAATGTTTTCTCTATGTGTGACAGTTTAAAATGAGCTTTTAACATAACACTGCAGTTTGACTCGTGTTTAAAAATCTAAGTGAGCACACCCCAGTGTGTAAAATGGCTGTGTTTTCTTTTCTCGGTGACCGACTTCAACTGGTTAATGATGGGCCAAGATTTTTTTTCTGAAATTTCACTATCCCTAGTGCAGACAAAATACAGACCTATTGAGCTCCGGATGTCACATGACTTTTAGTTGTCAGGACGCCATGCTGGCAGTAAACACGATGACACATGTTAACATTATGGCAATAAACATCTTTGCACCATTAGAGTGCACATCTCACTTCAGTTTGCGTGAAATTCAGATTTATATGCAGATATTGGTCAGATTAGATATAACGGACCCATATGATGCCACTGAGGTGCTTTTCAAAAGTATGTTCTCCTTAGCTGAAGACATCCCCGAATTGCAGTATGCTAACATCTACAGCCACCTCATCAGGTTCCCCATCAGTTTAGTCAGAGGAACTCTCTGAGAGCCTACAAGACCCTGGAGGTTTACAAATGGACTCAGTCTGGCTTTATTTCAAACATTCAGTTGTGGAATATTAAATCCAAAAAACTGCATCATCATCACTGGAAGGGTAAGTGTTAAATTAACCCAGTTTAATAGGATGTTTCTCATTAGCTTGTTTATTTATTAGCTGTGCTAGCTACATCTGACAGCAGTACAGCCAACACCACTTCATAACCTCGGATACAAGAGCTCCTGGAGTTTGCTTCCATGTAACAAAAGAAAAAAACACACCGTTTTGTTGAAGGTTTTGTTTCGCCACCATACAGTGGTGAGACTGACTATGGTATACAACACCACAACACCCACGGACCATTTTAACAAGCAATCAGTGAAATGATAACCGCGACACCTTTTGTATCAGCTGATTGTTTGTTAGTTGTGTCTCTGATTTCCACAATAATTTGGCTGTAACTACATATGTATTCTCAAACTTAGTTGCAAGTTTGTATTTTTGTGATTTCTCTGCTACCAGTGTCTGCCAATCTACCAACGCCATTACTGCCAAGATGGCTACGTCAACTTTTTTTATTGTCACATGACCAGCCTCTGACGTCAGCTGCAGGAGCTCAACGGTCACCCTACTGATGTTGTGCAGTTAAATTTAAAAGAAAACTCAAGGTGTTAGCTTTTGTTTTCTTCGGGTTAAAATGCTGATGATTGTGTCTTGTAAGTGTACATTGTTATGTTGCAGTGAAATTTAATACAAGTTGCTCATTGCTGGACAGCTGTATGTCCGTGTTGTTCCTCCGCTGACAATGTGATGGTGTCATCACAACCCATTGACTTGAGTTCAACTTTATTGATGGATAAGTCGAGTTGAAAAAAACTGAGGTCGTTAATGCCCTCGCCCATACTATTGAAAGAGTTTATATGTATAATCTCTGTAGGTCTATTTGTGCATTGTTCTGTTTTGAAGTTGTTGGGAATTAATATATATATCCATATGTATGACATATCATTTGTGAGAAGAAAGGTCACATTGCCCTTCTGTGTGTCAAAGCTATCAGGGTTGTAAGATAAGTGAAGAGTGAATGTTATGTTGTTATGACTATATGAGGAGACAGTACTAATCCATGACGTCAAAGGACGTCAGGGGACTGGTTAGAGCAGGTTTAGGGTGAGGAACGAGTATCTGAAAATGGACTATAAAGGACTGTATATGTCAGAATAAACTGAGCCTTTTTCTACTCAACTTCCGGTGTCGACATCTTTGATCCATGATGAAAATCCACAACATTTGGCGCCTAACGTGAGGCATTCGATAAGGCAGTTCGTGACCGCTGGGCAGTGGCTGATACACCGTGACCACAGGTACCAGGTAAGAACCTTTGAATCTTACTACAAGGTCATGCTGCTCAGACACTGCCCGGTGGTCCGAATAACACCTTCGAATGAATGAATATTTGTAAATAACACTGAATTTGGGAGGAAAGGTCCACTCACCAACCGGTAAAAATAAGAGAAGAGCTCTTCTGTTTTACTTCTTGGTGATTACTAAATTTGACCCGGGTCAGAAGGAGTGATTGGCTAAAGTAGTGTGTAGGGTATATGAGGGTTTTGAGAATATGTGTGAGAGGGCTGTGAAGGTGGAGAGAGACCCGTGCTGCGGGTCAGAAGGAGTGATTGGCTAAGGTAATGTATGTGATTTATGAAGGTTTTGAGATTGATGTCTCCAATACTAAAGATTGACCAAGCAGAGTAGGCTAAGACAATAAGCAAGGTACCATATTATTCTTACACATATACTAATATTGATTGAAGTAATAAGAAAATATTAACAATAAAAGAACAGTAAAGATGGAGTGAAAGCAGAAATTCTAATGAGGCTTATTTAAAAGTCTCTACCTAATACATAAACATTGTAGAAATTCTATAATTAATGAAGATTAGAATAACATATGTATAAAATAAAGATAAAAGACGAATAAAAATAGTTATATAAACAATTATGCAAAAAAAAATCCAAAACAAAACAAAACATGCACAACATGCATTAACTTAATTGATATCCTTAAATATTTTGAAGGAAATATCTGTGCTATTTCAAAGAAACATGTGAAATTTGGCTTTATAATGAAACTGAGCTGTTAATGTCACACATGAGGCAAATAAATATGTTGATTTGAGTATTGTATCTATGAACCATAGCATTAGTAGTAAAATATTAAAAGAACTGCTCAGATAATGTATGCTGATTAGACTAAATATTTCTATATCAGAAAATACAAATTTGGATATTAATTTGAAAAACATTAAGTCCATTTAGTTTGAGAAATAAATTAGCAGAGGAGGTTCATTCTTTAGAGCGGTAGAATGGATTTAAGGACAGTTTGAAGTCATATAAGTTAGATATAGGAGGTAAGATGGACTCAACAAAAAGACGACAAGCTTTTGACGACTGCATGACCAAAATGACTATTTTTATTTTTTATTTTTAAAGTGTCCAGTGGACTTAAAGACGGCGATAATGACAAAGGACATTAGAGATAGTAGTTAAAGAATAAATAAATAAATAAATAAAAGCATTAGACATTGAGTGCAGAAACATCCTATAAGTATAAGTACTCTTACAGACTATGTAAATCATGCCGTGCATGATGACAAAGTGACGGAATAATGATAAGAAAGGCCATTAGAACAGCAGACAATATACATATGCAGACAGAGGGAGAGTGAGAGGAAGAAAACAAGATTAAGAGGAAGAAGTAGGAATAGAAATTTCCAAAAATGAGGGACAAAGCAAATGGATGTCGATAAATACAACAAGAAGGGCTTTTTATCATATTTTAATGAACTACATAAGACTTTAACAACAACAACAAAGAAAATGTAGAGATTCTAATGTGTAATAAATAAATATATAAATATACCATCTGATAAAAGTAGAAGTACTGATTCAACAAATTCAGTGATGAAGTTTTCTTTATTTTGTTTTTGTTTGTTTTGTTTGTTTTTTTTTTTTTGTTTGTTTTTTTGTTTTTTGTTTTTTGTTTTTTTTTTTTTACAAAAGAGTGTTTAAATGTTTTGCTTTGAGCTATTCATTGACCAATTTGAATTCTGAATTCAAGAATATACATGGACATTGATAGAAATTTAGATTGTGTGTTGTTTAAGGGATATAATGCCATGATGTGAGTTCAATTAAGAAGGTGCGTAGACGCCTTGATGTGAGTTCAATTAAGAAGGTGCGGAGACACCTTGATGTGAGTTCAATTAAGAAGGTGCGGAGACGCCTTGATGTGAGTTCAATTAAGAAGGTGCGGAGACACCTTGATGTGAGTTAATTAAGAAGGTGCGGAGACACCTTGATGTGAGTTCAATTAAGAAGGTGCGGAGACGCCTTGATGTGAGTTCAATTAAGAAGGTGCGGAGACGCCTTGATGTGAGTTCAATTAAGAAGGTGCGGAGACACCTTGATGTGAGTTCAATTAAGAAGGTGCGGAGACACCTTGATGTGAGTTCAATTAAGAAGGTGCGGAGACACCTTGATGTGAGTTCAATTAAGAAGGTGCGGAGACACCTTGATGTGAGTTCAATTAAGAAGGTGCGGAGACGCCTTGATGTGAGTTCAATTAAGAAGGTGCGGAGACGCCTTGATGTGAGTTCAATTAAGAAGGTGCGGAGACGCCTTGATGTGAGTTCAATTAAGAAGGTGCGGAGACGCCTTGATGTGAGTTCAATTAAGAAGGTGCGTAGACGCCTTGATGTGAGTTCAATTAAGAAGGTGCGGAGACACCTTGATGTGAGTTCAATTAAGAAGGTGCGGAGACACCTTGATGTGAGTTCAATTAAGAAGGTGCGGAGACACCTTGATGTGAGTTCAATTAAGAAGGTGCGGAGACGCCTTGATGTGAGTTCAATTAAGAAGGTGCGGAGACGCCTTGATGTGAGTTCAATTAAGAAGGTGCGGAGACGCCTTGATGTGAGTTCAATTAAGAAGGTGCGGAGACACCTTGATGTGAGTTCAATTAAGAAGGTGCGGAGACACCTTGATGTGAGTTCAATTAAGAAGGTGCGGAGACACCTTGATGTGAGTT
This sequence comes from Siphamia tubifer, assembly GCA_020466265.1. NCBI lineage: Eukaryota > Metazoa > Chordata > Actinopteri > Kurtiformes > Apogonidae > Siphamia > Siphamia tubifer. Next base: position 39,888,466 of record CM035788.1, read on the forward strand.
CAATTAAGAAGGTGCGGAGACACCTTGATGTGAGTTAATTAAGAAGGTGCGGAGACACCTTGATATGAGTTCAATTAAGAAGGTGCGGAGACGCCTTGATGTGAGTTCAATTAAGAAGGTGCGTAGACGCCTGTCTGTGAGTCAATTAATAGGTATAACGAGATACCTGAGTTGTCATAAGGTGTGGGATGCACCTGTGATGGGAATTTTGGTTAATAGGTATAACGAGATACCTGAGTTGTCATAAGGTGTGGGATACACCTGTGATGAGAAATTTGGTTAATAGGTATAACGAGATACCTGAGTTGTCATAAGGTGTGGGATACACCTGTGATGGGAATTTTGGTTAATAGGTATAACGAGATACCTGAGTTGTCATAAGGTGTGGGATACACCTGTGATGGGAATTTTGGTTAATAGGTATAACGAGATACCTGAGTTGTCATAAGGTGTGGGATACACCTGTGATGGGAATTTTGGTTAATAGGTATAACGAGATACCTGAGTTACAGAGATATGACAGAGACAGTTAGAGAACAATACATTTGAGAAGAAATTGTTGTGTGTGTATGTATGTATGTGTATGTGTGTGTATATGTATATGTATATGTATATATATATATATATATATATATATATATGTATATATGTATATATATATATATGTATGTGTATGTATGTATATGTATGTATATGGCATAAGTATTAAAAAGATATCTGTTCCTAGGAACAAGTGTGTGATTGAGTGGTTGAAGGTGCACCTATTTGTCTGTGTTTATATATGTGCTTGTATGTTCGTATGTCTATAAATCTATGTCTGCATGTCTATATGTTCAAATTGTTCTTTTCTCTGAGGCATGAGAATGGGTGTGAAGAACTGATTAGAAGTCCGGAGAAGAGGGCTTGTAATACTGTTTTGATAACATACTTGTGTGTGTGCTTGTGAGTGAGCAAGAGAGAGAGAGGGTGTGATGAGCGGATTAGAAGTCAGGACAAGGGGGGCTTGCAATTCGTTATTTTCAGGTTTAGCGTGTGTTTTGGGTCACAGAGGACACGAAATCGGTGAAAACTGTGGAATTACGTGTTACGTTTAAACAGTTTGCTGTGTACTTTTGTCTAAAAATAAATAAAATAAAAGGGGATTTGTTTTGCACCTATGGCCGTAGGAGCAACGATGTGTGCTGAGAATGGTTTAAGTCTGTAGGGTTTAATTAAAGTTAAAACATATAAACAGAAAAACAGCTAAAAAGGAAGTTATAATATGAAGGACCTTAAATTTATAAACCAAAAGTAAAAATGTCTAAACCAGTAATCAGTCCAATAATGGTTCTAGGGGTAAGGCACTTAGAAAAGAAAAAAGACATTAAAATTTCAGGTAAATGGCACAAACGGACCAGAAATCTACAGCCATGCTGGCAAGCAGAGGAGTCATTTGATGTAAGTTTATGTGAAATTATGATACAACGCATCAAAGATTACAAAATTAAAGACAAAAGCAAAAAAAAAAACAACAAATAAAATAACTATTGGTCCCTTTGCATGGTTTAAAAGTGACTTTCTGACATCTGTAGTGAACACAAAGGTGTCTATTAGAGGTAAAATTCAAAAGAATTAAAATATATAAACAGAAATATAATGAAAAAGGAAAGTTAGAATATACAGAATCTTGGAATTATTAAGAGAGGAGCTGATTAGGACTCAGATGGAGTCAAATAAATAATCAAAAATAGATTTAAAGAAATAAATAATAACTAATAATAATAACTAAAACAATTCAAAATTTCAAATAGAATAAATAATAATAATTTTATATTTCAAGAACAACAAAAGACACTAATGTTGGTTGATACTGGAGCAACTGACACATGTGTTTGGGTGAACTTATTCAGTGTGTGTGTGTGTCCTTCTACTTTGTTGTGTTTTGTGGAATGATAACAAAAGTGTCTGTGAGAGGAGCAGAGGAGAGGTTAGCTTAAGGTTAGCGAGAGAAGCTAAACAAAAAAGAGTGGGATCCCAGGTGTGTGACGGATGGAGGACTGAAGTTGGGGAATGATCAACCTACGGACCAAAGAGGTTGTATCCCTGTTGGTAAAAACAAAAACCAAAGGACAGGGACCAACAACGGCCTCTGTCCCACACCACTGAGATCTACATCTGAAGGGGAACCATGATCACACTCTGTGTGAGAGTTTTAATGTGGGGTTAAAAGGGTTCTTGGTTTGAAGCTCACATCACCTACACTACTGTATGTGCACAATACAGTAGGGTAACATTTAAATTCATAATTAGACTAAAGTGGGTTCTACTGTGGGCTAATACATAAGTGGGTGGTTTCTAACATTCTTCACCAAGGGTGGAAAATCGAGTCTGGGAAAAATGTCCCAATTTATGTGAGTAATCGACCAAGTAAGGGTGACCTTTGGAGAGGTTCAGATTTTAAAAGATAGGTTTAAAATATGGGAAAGGTTTTCAATTCACTGATTAAAACAAAGTGGGATTTCCCAAAATGTGAACTATAAAAATTAAATGAAATAAAAAATGTGGAAAAATCAAATGAAAACTCATGAGTAAACTCATGACATTGTGAATCTTGTAGTTGGTCAGATGTGATGCAGACTGATTAAAGTCGTTATCGGAAGGAATTACTGATTTTGCGCGGCGACGTACGGTGAATCACGGTGATAAACGGTTGCGTCATTTTTATCTTAAGATTATTTTGACCCAGATCGACGTGTCTGGAAGAGGAATGTTCCACCATGGAACATGAATAGATAATAACTAATAGGCGATTTAGCAAATACATGTCCTTGGTTTATTTAATATAACTCTAGTCGCATTAACAGAAGTCTCTCTCTCTATAAGATTCACATGTATGAGTAATAAACACATTAAATGTCTTAATGGGTCTGAGTGTTAAATATGATCAAATGCTCAAAAATGATGAAGTGAAAACTAAATGTGGGGAAACAGTAAGGCTTGAAGATAAGATGGGTAAATGAAAAATAGAATAATAAAATAATAAGGTGACTTTGAGTTGAACATTGGAATAAACAGAGATAAGAGACAGAAATGTTCAAAACTTTGTTTAAAAATATGGCTAATGCAGAAAGTTTGTTTTCTTCTCACACACAGGAAAATGCATCTAGTGCGTCACCTTTGCTCCAAAAACCCCCTCCCCTATCTGTCTAAAGCTCACAGCTCTGAGGTGTCTTCCAGCTCCAGTGCAGTTCCTTCCTGAAAGATGAAAGGCCACACCCACCAAGTGTCCGTCACAACAGAGGGCCCTGCAAACGCTCTCCCTCCCCCTCTGTTGCATTGGAACTCAAGATAAAGGCAGCTGGGGTGAGAATGTGACTGAGTACAAATGTATGAAAGACTGTTGTATGTGAATGTCCACCAGACTGTGAAGGTAAAAACATGGAAGACCTCACATGTCCCATGGTGAAAACTTTGGTCGGGATGGTCCAAGTCTGATGCATCAACACAAGAAAACGTCGAGACAAAGGAGACCAATGGACAGAAGGAGCAGAGAAATGGACAGAGACAATGAAACCCAGGAAGTGACCAGTGTCAGCAACAGCCTGGAGCTGCAGATGATGATTCCTGAAGCAACTAGACTGTGAGGCACCTGCAGCCACACCCCCTCCCCCTCCCCTTTTGGAGCAGAGGCTTACACATGCTTACTAACATATCTTATGTATTGCAATGGCACATCCGCTGTCTGTACTGACGTCACACACCTTCGCCAAAGACACATTAGCATGTTTTACAGCTGCTAAAAACATCTGTAGTTTTATGACATAATGACACTAGTTCTTCATGACACATTCAGGAACTGTGTATTTGGTTTTATCAAAAGTAGCAGAGTTTATCTCAGGAAAACTGAGATAAACTCTCCCTTTTCTTTAAGGAAAGAAAAAAATATAATAAAATAAAATAATTTTAAAATAGAAAGGATGTTAATCATTTAAAGGTTATTCCATTAACCCATTCTTATGTTCATTGTCTGATACTTTTACTTTTATTTTGGTTTCAAACAGCATGTCATACCTTTTAAATGTCCTGGACAGAGATTTATTGGTTACCCTCAGAATAGAATAAGAATAGAATGCCTTCATTATAAAGAATAGAATGCCTTTATTATAATGCTGATGCAACATGAAATGTCTAAATCTCCATGCATGCATTAAAATCTGAATCTTAGCTGGACACACATAAGCAGAAGTGTTGTCAGAAAAAAAAAAAAAAAAGAGACGAAATCTTAGATTATATGTCACTAAACTGCATTACATTGCACCCAATGTTTGTTTTGAATAGAATAATAGAATAGAATATTTCCGAATAGAAGGGGGATGGTTGACTTCCCAGGATCCAACCAACCCACCTTATATGGTCTGGTATTAGATTTACCACATGGTTCATTATCTATAATTTAGGGAAAAGTTGGTCCATTGGTTTTACTGGACGATCAATGTTGTCAATGTCTAATGGGTAACTTATGACCATGGGGGACAACACCCATGTACTTTGGGCTAATTACATGGTTTCTAATTATTTATTAAGTATTAATGGTTGCATTAAACCAAAATGACTTTTCTGGGAATCAAGATAAGGGTTGGTAAGAATACTAATTAAATTATATCTCAAACAAAGAGAGAGAGAGAGAACTAAAAACAAAACAAAGCAAAACAAAACGGGAAAAAACAAACAAAAAAAAAAACAAAAACAAAAAAAAAAAAAACACAACAACAGTCAGTTATGACTGTAAAGTGATTTTTGTAGAATGCAACCATTTGATTTGGTCAGTAGAAATTTATCAGTGTTATGCCTCAGATCCATCTGTTACACACAAAATCCAACATGTTTGATTTTAATCTTAAACTGGTCTGAGCTGAACGTAAATACTATATAGATCTATTTTACAGAAAACAGGATATATCATCTAGTCCACAGTGAAACTTGTCATTGATGTTATGACAGTAGATTTGAACTCCTTCCTTTGTGCTGGAGTCAGTGTGTTTGTTTAACCAGTTATTTTCTATAGAGGAAAGGGGATCCTCTGGGAATTATCATAGGGTATTGTTTTTTGTTTTTTGTTTGTTTTTGTGTATTTGTTTGTTTGTTTTGTGAGTGCTCTGTTGTGTTGTGCCATGGCTGTATGTGTGAAGGCTGTCACATGTGTGTGTGTTTTGTGAGTACCGGTATGTGTGTGTGTGGTTATCATTACTTAACATAAGGGGGCGTGTCCTAGGGTTAAGTGTTCTATTTATGAAGTATAGTTTATGCTTAAGATTTAAGGTTTTGGTCCCAGGGTGAGAAGTGTTTATGAAGCTAAAGTAAATACTGGATAGAACAGATACAGTGAAGGAACACATTAGTCGAAAGCAGAGGTGTCAAACATGCGGCCCGGGGGCCATATCTGGCCCGCCTAGTGGTTCAATCCGGCCCTTTGGATGAATTTATGAAATGCAAAAATACACTAAGGTTTAAATCATTTTAGTTAATGGTTCACATTTTTTACTAGTTCGGCCCACTTCAGATCAAATTTAGCTGAATGTGCCCCCTGTACTGAAATGAGTTTGACACCCCTGGTCTAAAGTGTCTTTTGAAAGTTATGGACACTGTCTTGGTATTTTCTTACGGTTAGATTTGTGTGTTGTGGATTAGTTATAATCTAACACTTTCGTGATAACCCCCCCCCCCCTACAGATTTCCAGGTCTGAGCGGATGCTGGGTGGACAAGGACACCGCCCCTCCTTCAGAACTCACTTGTCTCTGTGTTCTCTCCCAGCCTTAAGTAGATATCTCAACAGGAACCATGGCCCAAGTCCAGACACAGGTTCCTGGTGTTCTCTTCAGTCTGGGGACTGGATCCCAGAACGACACTGCAGACAGAAAGCATTGGAAGCAGCCAAGGACCTGTCCAGGTTCTCCTGACGATGCACACGGTGGTCAAGTGGTAGAACCAGCCACAGGAGTCAGTACTGGAAAGGGTTTGGAGAGGACCACCAGCCAACCGGAAGGAAAAGGACATGGACGTCCTAACAGGGGACGAGTGAATAAGTGACATGACAAGCCACCATCTGGCGTTGGAGACACCAGGAGGACGACGTCATCCTTTGGCACTGCACACATATACACTAACAAGGCACACTGGCGGTGATAGCAAACCCAGTGACGTCTCATACATGTTGTCCTTTGCCTGTTCGCTGGCAAGTGACTGAAGACCCCCCTGGCCCATCATTTACACTGATTTGAAAATGGTCAGCACCACGGCCATAAACAGAGGAGACTGTACCTGATGGTCATCGTCTCAGTTGAGACCATCTGGTCTGAGAAAGGACATGAAGTTGTCCCCTTTTCAATGGACGCCATCACATCACTCTGGGATGGACAGTATTAAGGAGATGAGAAATGATTGACTATCACCATTACACTGATAATGCAATGGTGGAAGAAGACGTGTGATTGGACACCAAGAAGAACGGACCTACTATTGACGGACATAGGCGGAGCTTATGACACAAATGTTGATTCATATGTGAGATGTTTAAGGTGTTTAATTGTGTTAATTAATCAAAGGGGGGAATGGGACGGACATGTTACTTTGACCTGACTTTACTTCATAGAAATAGCCGTAGTCATTAACTGAATCAACAACTTAGTATAGATATTGACATGAGGAAAAGGCTTCTGGTATACTCGTACTAGGTACGAACATTTAAAAAACTGTGGCTTCAGAGTTATATTATTTTAGTTAATTTAATGACAGTGTTGCCAGATTGGGTTGAAGTCATTTCCACCCGAGCGCGTTCCTGAAACTCACCCACTTCAGAAAATGCGCTCAACAACGTCTTCAAATGAAAACTTTTAAAATTGAATAAACATGCATTCAAATGAAATGACAGTAGACTATCGAACGTATAAGACCTAATGGAATATTCTACTTTATCTTAGACAGTGCCAGGGGAAATGTTAAAATAAAGGTCACTTAGTCTCAGGTTTAAGTGTTGAAACCACCTAGACATTATATGGAACAAATTAAAAGACATGGATGAATAAGAGGTTAAAACTGACCATGAGGTTAGTTTACACATAAATAAGATACATAGTTTATAATAAGAGAAAGAAGCAGGAAGGAGACTCCCAATACCTGGACAACACACACACACACACACACAGACACACACATCACCATTACACACATAAGAATCACTCTTGCACATAAGAAGATCATTATTACACATGTGTTGATGTGACATTACAATGTCATGTTGCTATAACAATTGAATAATTTAATGCAATTAAAATTAAAGGGAAAGGGAAGGTTACATGAGCATAATATGAGGAAGTGAAATATACTGAATTTGTTTTGTTTAAATCATAAAATAATAGTTTGTAGTGCTGTTTTCATAATGCTGAAATGTTAGCAAAAACAGCTCAAATGTTTCTATACCGGCCCAAACTGGTAACACTGCCAATGATAAGGAGTTCTGATTTGTGTGTTTTGAGAGGCAAAAAACAAGGTCAATCAAATGTTGTTAACTCTCTAACCCTAACCCATGAAGACATTAATGCCCTAAGGTTAGAAGGATCTGTTAAAGAAGGAAATAATAATGTAATAATGTTATCATCTCTGAGGTAAACCTTAGAACACTAACCAATGGTAAATAGTTGATGTTGAAACTAGAACGGTACATGGACTGTACGTATATAGCACAGTTTATACATTCACCCATTCATACACCAGTAGACAGCTGTAGCCGTACACAGGCGCTTACTGACCCTATGAGGACTAACTTAGTGTTCAGTGTCTTGCCCAATGACACTTTAACATGTGAACTGCTGACCCTTTGCTCTTTGGACGTAGCACTCTACCAACGGAACCACAGCCGCCCAGAACAGGCGATAGTTTAACCAAAATGAGGAGTGTAGCAGTGAGTGATTATTTATTTTATAGTTTAAGCCAAAACTGATAACTGTAGACAGGTGAAACTGATGTTGACAAACATAAGGACGTTAACTTTAGCTCAACACGGACATGGACTACTGGACTGGACTGTTTATATTCTTCAATATTTATTTTGGGTATGATTCAAAGTTATTCATACATATTCATGTCTATTCACAAGATTGTTCATTATTTCATTGTTCATCCGCTACTCAATGGTTATACTGTCTTTGTTGTTATGATTGTTCTCCATCCTAAATGACAATGTTGTGATTTTCTTTTATAGAATAGGTAATCAGTAATCATATTAATCCATATTCAATCAATAATCATAGTAATCCACATTTCATGTATTCACTTTGCAATATGATAATTCCTAATCAATATCTGAAATTAATTTAAATGAGGTGGTTTATATACAAATTTCAAATTAAGTGTTGTATTTTACTATTTGCTATTTACTTACTATTTACTATATTATATTAATTGGAATCAATAGTGTCTATAAATTACATAAGATCCTATATTACTCAATATTTAATCAACATGAAATCAACAGTTAGATAAATTATTCACAGCTCAGTTTTAATCCATCTCGGTTGACATCCCTTCAATGCAAGCCACTGGTGATCGCTCCAAATATAAAGATGTGCAGAAGGCTCAAACTTTGGTTGGGGGTCGTAAGGGACTTTTCCTGTTAATAAACATCTGACAGGTTTTTCACCCTTACTTGCATTGAACTGGTAAATGAAGTTGATAATTGATAATTATCAAAGGGGGGAATGTTGGGAATTAATATATATATCCATATGTATGACATATCATTTGTGAGAAGAAAGGTCACATTGCCCTTCTGTGTGTCAAAGCTATCAGGGTTGTAAGATAAGTGAAGAGTGAATGTTATGTTGTTATGACTATATGAGGAGACAGTACTAATCCATGACGTCAAAGGACGTCAGGGGACTGGTTAGAGCAGGTTTAGGGTGAGGAACGAGTATCTGAAAATGGACTATAAAGGACTGTATATGTCAGAATAAACTGAGCCTTTTTCTACTCAACTTCCGGTGTCGACATCTTTGATCCATGATGAAAATCCACAACAAAGTTTATAAAGAAAAATTTTATAAAATGCAGTAAAAATAGCATGTCATTGTCATCTTGTTGCCCCCTTGTTTTTAGGCCTTTGCCACGGACCATGTCAGGCCTCAAGGCCTATTGAGTCTGCTGTGATCGCAAAGAAGTCTGCTCTTTGAGCTCAAATTCGACCCCCTGAACATGTATGAAAACTCACCAAATTTTGCACACACTTCAGAAGTGTGCAAAATTGCGAGTATATGTAGGTTTCGTAAGAGTCTGTAAAGAAATCTGTCTACAGCGCCCCCTAGAAAAGTGACAATAGTATATATTAGGCCAGATCACGCCCTAGTGAAGTAAGAGCTATGAAAATCAGTACACATGTTCATCATATGATGATGAACAAAAAAACCTTATGATGGCCACGCCCATAAACCAACAGGAAGTCCGCCATCTTGGATTGAATCTTTAAAAACTCTGAGTCATGGATTTTCGCTGTCATCGGCCATTGGACCCAATGAGCTCGTAATTGGTGAACGTGATCTAGACGAGTGGGACATCAAAGGTTATCCAAATTTTTTCAAAAAGTTCCATCGTTTTTGTGCTACGCTGTTGCAAATTTTGTGAACATTTTGGGAAAAATTACCACTACATAACTTGCTTCAGCTCGGACATACAAACACAGATTTGGCTGAAATTTGACACAAACGTCTATCTCCCAGGTCTACATCCATTTAGCTAAAGACATTCTGATTTCGTACTATAGCGCCCCTTAGAAATTTACTTTTATTAAAATGGCTGTCATTCAGACATACAAACACCGATTTGGCTGAAATTTTACTCAGACGTCTATCTCTAGATCCTACATCAGTTTATTTTTGCGATTTTGCTCTATAGCGCCCCATACAAAATCACCTACAAATACTGCTCCGGCTGAAATTAGACTCAAACGTCACTCAAACGGTGGTCGTGTGGGAAGGCAATCGCGAAGGACAGCGAAGGCCTTTGATACTGCTTGCAGTTTTAATTGAATTTGTTGTTCATTTTAATAGCCTTTCCAACAAAAGGACCATTCGTTTGTGCAAATGTTAAAGCAACTGATAGTAGTTGCATTTCAGAGCTGATATCTGTCCATTGAACATGTTTTCCGTATAAAACCCCAGTTAATCACTTCATATCTGTCATTGTACTGACAAAAACAGTGTTTTTATTCATTCACTGTTTTCTTTTGCCTATTTTAGTCACATGAGACACACAGGAGGTAGGATTGGACTGAAGAACCAGTGTTTTGGATTAATTTGGATGTAATCATATTTTTTTCTGTGACTGTAAATTAAAATGCACTAAATTTGTATTAAAATACACAAAAGTACACTAAAATGTAAATCAAAGTTAGTAAAATGCACAAAGATTCACTAAAATACATGTAAAATAGACTTAAATGTACTAAAAATACCAAAACACACAAAAATACACAACAAATATTGACTTGCACTATAAATGTACCAAAATGTGCAAAAACATTATGATGCACTAAAATGAAGAAAGATGGACTATAAAAATACCAAAATGCACTAAAATGGAGTAAAATACACTATAAATGTATCACAATTCACAAAAATACACTAAAATGCACAAAAAAAATCTATATCATCTATCTATGACTGATAAAACCAGCACTTTTATTTATTCCCTGTTTTCTTTTCTGTCTTTTAGTCACATGACACACACAGGAGTTAGGACTGGACCGGATAACTGTTTTTCATAAATTTGGATGGAATAATGATATTTTCCACAAAATAAAAATAAAGAAGTCTGGACTTTTTTTATGTATCTGTCCAATTTGGGTAAAGACCATGGCTTAGCTGCATTTTATTCTTATAGACAATTCATGTGGTTTTCTCCCTCAGTTTATTCTCTTGTAATTTTTACTTATTTATTTTTTACTATAAAATGGGTCACATGACATGTATTGCTTCTCAGTCCTTGTAAAAATACTAGCATAATTGTTTCTAACTTTTATTTCTATATATATATGTCCTGTAATTGTAATTTAATGACAAGAAGTGTTGATTCTTAGAGTTTCAGGTCACATAATCATTTGTTCCTTTCTTTAGGAACACAGGAGGAGTCACAGGCGAAGCAGGAGGAGCCACAGGTGAAGGAGGAGGAGCCACAAATGAAGTTACAGGTGAAGCAGAAGGAGCTACAGGTGAAGTAGGAGGAGCCATAGGTAACCCTTTTAACTCTGGCATGTCCTGAATGGGTGCTTTGGTTTAAATATTCAGAAAAATTCAAGAATTTGCTCAGTGTTTCAAATTAATAATTGACCTTGTTCTTTCCATAGACATCTGAGCATGTTCAGTTCAAGTCCCACAGCCTGTAGAGTGGGGAGTAAAATGGTAAGATCCAATTCCTGTAAAAATATTTTTTATTTGTTTACACTATTTTCCTTGTGTTTTATTTGTTTTTCCTGTTTCCAGTGTTGTGGAGTTTTTTCATTTCTCCATTTAAACAGAATGTAAGTGTAAAATATGAATTTACTGTTTTGTTTGTTTGTAGTTTTATTCATGGAACTTCAATTTAGTAACAAACAATTACATATTTTCTCCCTGTTATTCATTTATTGTAAATATTTCTTAGTTTTTGGTTTTTTTTCTCCTCATTTTGTTTACTTTTCTACAATTAGTTTTTATTAAATGTTTCTTCCATTTTGTTCCATTTGTGTCTTACTTTGTTGATGTTACTTATTTTGTTGCTTTATGATTAGTTTTTGTTGACCAGTTTGGTTGTTTTTTTTTTCCATTTTTGTTGTTTTTTTCATCAATCGCTTTGGCACTTCTTTTTTTATCACTTTGACTATTTTTGTTAATCCTGTTGTTTGTTTTATTATTTTTTGACAGTGGAACTGTTAAATTGTGAGGAGTTAAAGGGTTAAGGGCTGGAGTGTGCTATTGAAGAGGATGGGTGGGGGGGTGGAGGCTGCAGTGGAACAGTCCTCTCTAATGAGCAGATTTTCAGAGCGAGAGAGAGAGAGAGAAAGAGAGAGCTCCACGGATCCATGTAAAGGAGCAGCAGCGTTTGTAACGTCAGGAAACGGCAGTGCTGTGCGTCAGCTGAGGCTCCGTAGGGAAACATGGAGACGAGCAGGAGGTGTTGAAGGAAAAGGAGCAGGAGGCGCTGTAATGTGATGGATGGACGTGAACGTACGCAGGAGCAGAGCAGCTGAAGGCAGGCGGCCAACGCACGCCATAAACCACTTATGGAGGCAGTGGATTAAACACCTACAGACTGAAGACACACGCTCATCCATGCTCTGCTTTATTTTCATTGTCTGTGTGCACACTTACTGTCGAAGAGCGGTGCACGAGCATGTGCACGAGCACCGGTGTCTGTGTACAGCAGCAGACTGCACCACAGGAGCGACTCCAAAAGCAGCACATTTACCTTTAGTGTTTTTAATGTTTGGCAATCCATCTGTGCACGGACCAGTGTGATGGAGGCAGTGAATAAGAAGAGGACGCTTCTGAGGGATGCGCCGGAGTGAGCTACAGTTGGACATCAGAGCAGGAGTGAATTTCATCACAAATAATCTGTGGAGCCGTTTTCTTCTTCTTCTTTTTGTGCTTATTTTTCTTCTTGGGGCCTGGTGTTGGTGCTGATCCAACTGTTTCTGTGCTTGTTGGGGCCTTTTCCTTCTTCTTTTTTTGTACTTCTTGGGGCCTGTTGTCAGTTCTGATTCACAGCCTGAAGCCACCAGGGAGAGTTCTGAGCTCTGCAGCCCAAAGAGGAGGAGGCGTCATCAGGTAGGAGGAGGCGTCATCAGGTACGAGAAGGAGGCAACATCAGGTAGGAGGAGGAGGCCCCAACGCGTGCAAAAGGAGGACAGAAGGAGTGGGAGGAACAGTTGTGTGGGCAGGGCCCAATGGCAGAGCTGCCTGATGCTTTCCACTCCTGACGGAGGATAATGGCAGCTCCGGGCCCATTCTCCTCCTGCTCCTCCTCCACCTCCACCTCATCCTCCTCTTCCTCTTCTCTCACCTGCTACAGAGAAGCTAAAGTGCTAGCTTGATGCTACACAGCAACAACAGGAGGATGATGTGAACGCCGTCACTCGTCCCTTTTCCCAACGACGCAGGACTGACCCCTGATCCCGTCACCCCTGGAGGGGCCCAGTTTGGGGATTGGAGTGGGAGTTGGGAGTGGGAGTACCTCCCCCACCCCCATCCCTCCCACTTCCTCCTCCTCTTCTTCCTTATATTAATAATAGTAATGGATTAGATTTGTATAGCACTTTTCTATAAACACAAATTCAAAGCAAAAACATTTACTCTCGCATTCTCACTCTGGTGGTGGTAAACTATATCTGTATCCACAGCTGATCTGGCACAAACTGATGCTAAACCACCCGTCCCGCCATTGCCACCCAACATTCATTCATTCAAGGAGGGTGAAGTGTCTGCCCAAGGGCACAATGGCACATGACTAGGACAGTGGGATTTCAACTGCCAAACCTTGAGTTATTGGATGACCCATTCCACCTCCTGCACCACGGCCGCCCAAGGGCACATGACTAGGACAGAGTGGGATTGGAACTGACAACCCTCAAGATATTGGATGACCCACTCCACCTCCTGAACCACGGCCACCCGTTCCTTCCTCCTGTTCTCCAGCCAAGCTGACAACCCAAGGTGGGGTTTGGGGATCGGAGTAGGAGTACGACAACCCCCCTATCCCCTCCACTTCCTCCTCCTCCTCCTCCCCCTCCTCTTCCTCCTTCTCCTCACCCCGGACCTCCTAACTCCATGGCCCAGTCCTAAGTCCACCCTGTTGATCTTCTCGTTCTCCTGGTTTTCTCCTTTCCATTTCCTTGTTATTCTTTTGGTGGCGGCGTTAACGGACTTGCCTGGTGCTGTTTCATGCATGTCCACTGGCGGCAGGTTCAACTTTGACGATGGGGGGTCATACTGTGGTGGGTGGGAAGAGGGTAAGGCACATGGCCACGGAATCTGCACAGGCCCCAAAGGCCAGGGCGAGTACTGTGGTTCCTGGGCCCATGGCTTCGAGCTCCTGGGTGTCTACACCTGGCCCAGTGGGAACACATTCCAGGGAACGTGGGCTCAGGGGAAAAGGCATGGGGTGGGGGTGGAGAACAAAGGCCGCTGGGTGTACAAGGGTGAGTGGACGCATGGCTTTAAGGGACGCTACGGCATCCGGCAAAGTACCGGCACCAGCGGGAAGTACGAGGGCACCTGGAACAACGGGCTGCAGGACGGATACGGCACTGAGACATACTCAGACGGAGGTAAGGCATGGTGCGGGATGGAATGGAACAGGACAGAAGGTGCATTGTGGGGGTTTTGTGGGGCAGGTTTAATGCACATGTAGGGACTGTGACTCAAACGCCACCTCTCCAAAAGGAATATTTAAGACCGACTGGAAAAAAATGAATCTAAGTGAAGTCAGAGAAACTTTATTTATACCCTTACGTACTGTAGATTGTTTTTGCAGCAACAGAGGGGCATCAGCTTCAACACAGTAAAATAGATACATTTGTTTTATTTTTAGTACAAATGAAACAAAACATAGTAATACAAATCTGGAATTAAGCAAATAGAATCTTGAACAAGTGGTTCCCGCCCCCTAGTAAAACATTTGACCTGATTTGTCACTGATCATTGCAAAGACACATTTTTGGTGACTGTGGCTTTGACCTTCAACCTCTGAGCCACATTCAACAACATTTAATAGGATTATTCTAGATTACCTCACACTTTTACTGAAAATTTAATGGAAATCGGTCCAGTAGTTTTGGTGTAATGTTACTGACAAACAAACAACAATATCCCCCTCCCCTTTTGTAAAAAAAAAAAAAAAGTAAAAAAAAGTGTTGAATTAAGAAAAAAAATCTGAAATTAATGACCATTAAACATGATCAATGAATTAAACATGGAACTAGAAAAACACTCAGAGAGCACAGACCCTATCAAGGCAGATCAGCCCCCCTTCCTGAATGACCAAAATGAGTGCGAGATCACACTCACAAGTGCTGGTCCACCACGACCTACCAAATAGAAGACACACATGTTCTTTGTGTCAATATCACTATTTCCTGAAAATTTCAGTGAAATCTGTCCATAACTTTTGGAGTTATCTTGCTAACAACCAGACAGACAGGCAAACTGATAAACACCTGCAAAAACATAGCTGCCATTCCTTGGTGGAATAAAATGTGGGGAAATGAATGAGAAAACACAAAACATTCAGAGGATAATATTACAATAAATGTTGATAAATCACATAAACTTTCGGTCCTTCTTTGGCATTTTTGTAGATCTTTCTTTTTTTCTTTAAATTCAGCAATAAAACCCATGAAGTTTGAATAAGTGGCAGTGTTTGGAGACACTTGTTTTTCATTTTAGTTAATGATACCTTTGCTGAAAAGTAACTTTTTCCTTAGTTTTATGTGTTTTCAACATAACCTCAAATTTAACCCTGTCATGCCAGCGTGATTTGGTGACGTACACACTTTAAGCTGACATAGCAGCAAAACAGAGCCTTGGTGAAGCTCCATTTCAACTAGTGTGGAAAGTGCAGATTGTGGCTACCTGATCTGCACTGCTACCCAATTGGCACCATGCATGTGCATTATGATCCGCCGCCAAGGCCACTGAAGTACGGCAAATACGTTTGGACAAAACTGGCGCATCTTACCCGATTTGGATCTTTAAAAAATAAATAAATAAATAAATAAATATATATATATATATATATATATATATATATATATATATATATATATTAACAACAATTCCATTTACAAATGTGTGGAGTGTGTTTGGGATCAGCCACAGTCCAACCATCACACACTTATCCTGACAAAATAAAGGATTTTACTTCTGATGAGGAACTGAAACATTTCATTTATCTGTACACTTCAGTGCACATCTATACATTTTTCCTCTGTAGGTTATTTGTGCAGATTATATCAGGTCATTCTCTGTATATAGTTAAATATTTTTTTCTGTGTAACTGTAACTGTTGTTAATAAAGTTTTTTTTAAGACACCAATTGGGTGTCCACCATTTTTCAAATGGAGTTGCCGTAGTTTAGCAGCCACGATGGCCGACCAAAATGTGCATGCGCAGTGCAGATCCATGGATGTGAAGTGAAGAACTGGGTAGCAGCGGATACGCCGATTCTTCCCAGTGGCCACTCGTGGTACTGCCATGAAAAATCCCATGCAGCCCAAAAAGCAATTTTCCCATAGACCACAATAGTAAAAGAGAACCCTGTAAAACTGTTCACAACACACCTCCAGCTGGAACACTGGATAATTACTCTTTTGTCTATTCAATATTTTTAAGTCAGGGGCTTTTTATTTGTCAAAATGTTTTCTCAAGTCCAGAAAAACAATTTTTCATTCTGATGTAACAGCGATGTGTGGTCATGTGGCGTCTCGGGAGCAAGGGTGCCTGTTACGGCAACAAGTGCTCTGAACGGTGGTCTAAGCATACTCAAAACCCACTATCAGGTGTGGGGGAAAAATTTAAATGTTTCTTATGGTTTTTGTTTTCATTTTCAGTTTAAAATAATTTACATTTTCCAAACCTGATAGAGAGTTTTAGGTCTATCGTTTTATTTTATTATTTTACATTAAAGGTGTCATTCCATCGTTATTTCATTAATATTGCTGTGTTCTCTATTGTTATTGAATACATTGTGTGTTGGTTCTATTTTTACAAAAAATCCGGATTGTTTTGTTTCCAGCTGTTTTTGAAGGGTAGAAAAATTACTGGAGGTCAAACAACAGAGTTTACGGTACTTCCTCATATATGTCAATGATGCGGTGATGAGGCGTCTCTGATTGAACACTCCCTCCTCCCCTCTTGCTCTGTGTGTGTGTTTACCAGAGTAGCATCCAGCTAGGTTTCGTGCTGACGTCAGATGGACCTGCTTTTTCTGGGTCCCTCGTTCCTCTCGTTGTTTTCTGTGAATGCGGTATGCAGCCAGTTGAGGTGACAAACCACTTTCAGAGGCAGCATGTGTTGGTAACATCAGATTCCAAAAGGAGCATGGAAAAGTAGCTTTCAACAGAATGACACCTTTAAGGTCATAAACAGACCAGGAAAACTGAGGGTGGTCCTTTTTTATTTCTTTTAACTTGCTGGGGTTTTTGTGTTCACATGTTATTTTCATCACATGGTTCACCCACTAAGACATCAGTTTTCATAAAATGTTGTTAATCTTCCCATTATATATTGTTGTTTATTTAATAAAACATTTCTGTTACCATATATTGATGCCTACTTATGTTAAACAAAACACAAAAGAAATGTATATATAATGTGCTTATAAGTAGTTACAATTGGGGTTTTATTTAAAACTTGGTAGGATCCGGTGAAATCCTGACAGCTGACTTTTAAGGTTAGGATCAGGTACACTATAGGGTTAATCCAAACGCTTTCACGTTGCTTGAGTCTATAAATTGGTAAGAATTTAAAATTATTAATCTGACAAGCGATATCATTAACAGAAAAAACTGATTTCCTTATTTGGTTGAACTCATCCAGTCTGTGGTTGAAATACTGTAGGCTACAGCTTGTATTGTGGGGATTTTAGCTAAATAAAAATGAGTCGTTTTACCTTAAATAATACACCAACCTATTCACCTTATTCCGCCCCGCCCCTTTTAACTGTTGATTTTCTTCTGCTTTGTGTTGGAACTTCCGGTCAGCTCGTTCTGGTTAGCTAGTTTAAGGCATTTAAAGATGGATGTTACCTGGGTAGAAACTAGTGATGTCGTTCGTAGTAGCGCTGGTGAAGTAATCCCTCACCCAAAAGTAATAGCTGGGTTTCAGTCATGTGGTTCTGATGATGTTCGGAGGCGGCGCGAAATTTGAGTGGAGGTCGGAAGTAAACACGGAGGACACGCAAGAGAGCCAGGAGAGCAGCTATTGTTCCACTTTAGACCCAGTTTCTCGGGAGAGGTATAAACAGCTTGTGGAAAAATATATCGGACGTGATACGTATTCAATGAAAATGTCCGAATACACAACTGATCTCAACTATCTGCCAACTATCGAAGCTGTGGATATCACAAATTACTTGGTCCTCCAGACTTCTTACTACACTAGGCAGCAAATGAAAGCCTTTAAGAGTCTTGAGGCGTACAATTTTTTTTGTCATCGGGTGGGTTCACAACCTTGGAATAAAAGGTCTCCGTGATGGATACAGTTTGGTGTTTGGTAGGGTGAGTGTGTGTTCTTATATTGCTTTATATCTTAAACATGCTAACAGTTAGCGGTAGCAGCTTTAACGTCAACAAACATGGCAGCTGAGGTTCAGGGCTCTCCACCGTCCGCGTCAGATCTAGAATCAAATCCGGGCTCTCGGTCGTCTGTTGCAGATCCAAAATCGCCTTTGCTCATTGCAAACGTTGATGATGTTCTGTCTTAAGCTTCATCCTTTTCTCACGTTTGACAGCAGATTACGATTTTGGCTTTCGTTCGTAACCAAGTTTGACTGTCGGAGCCCAGTCCTCCTCTTCATCATCCCAATCAAGTCAACAGACTACTGGTAATTTTAAATCACTAAGTAAAAGAGAATGTAACGACAATCTAATGCTAATAAGTTTCTTTGCAAACACAATATTACCTCTGACGAAGTGGTCGCTGCAGACACGAGCATTGAGGGACTCTGCTCCTCCGGATTGAAGACGGAGATTTAAAATCCATTTTTTTCCGACGTTTTTCTGTAAGCTTCCTCCATTTTTCTCCTCTTCGTGAGCCGATTTTTGGTACTCTAAAATACCTTTTGTCGGTTTCCCAGCTCGATCTACTGGAGCATCCATAAACACAACAATACATAGGCATTTTACGCTTTGACTAGGCTTTGTCTTTGTGCTTATCTTTCTCACTTCCGACCTCCGCTCATTTTTCGCGCCTTACGTCGATGTCACGTCTATGTCAAACGAAACCAAGCTATTGCAGAGTGGGCTGATGATATGAAGAGATGGACTCCTGTTACATATGGGGATATTTTTAACTATATGGTTTTGTCTGTGGGCGTAGATGGTCCCTCCATGAAAAACTTTAAGAGCACCGAAGCATATCAGTACGTTCTGAGTTTAAATGTGGCATGTTTCATGGTTCTTAGATGGAAGATATGCTGCTGTGAGCTACTGTCCAATACTGGTTATTAGTATTTATACGTATTTAATACTAAACTTCAGCGTTGTAAAATCTTTTAAACCATGTGTTAAGCAATCAGTAACGCAGCAAATTTAGCTAGCATTGACTTAGCAGACCCGCGCTAGGGCCGAGTAGCAGCGTCAATGTGCAGATTGTGTAGCCACACATATCAAATGATTACTGTAGTATTAGTCAGTGGAGTTGAAAGCAAATGTAAAACCAAAGTTTTGATATACAATATGTGAGGGACCAAACCAAGGACGAGGAGACTTAAAAATTAAAATTAAAATTAAGACTGGGTTTATTTTCCCCAAAAAAAATGACATCAATTTAAACAAACATAGGCTGGGCCCAAATATAACTGTGAACAGAACACAACCAGACTTAAATCAAAAGACCAAGTAACACAACTGAGCCACCATCATCAAACACACAAAGGAATATATACTGGCTGATCAGACCAACTGAACACATGAGGGGAATACAAACAGTGACACAATGACAAAAACAACAACTAATATTACAAACACCAAAAATACTTAATTAGTCAAAATAAACATAATCTACTAAAACTCAAAAGCTAAGTAAATTAATAATTCAAACTGAAATACTTAATCCAAACTAAAGTAGATCCTTTCAAATCACCCCCCTGAAGTGGCAGCAGTTGGGCTGCCCCAATTAGCTGCTCCTCCTATATAATGGCTGTGTGTCTGGGCGTGGCTTCTTTCTTCAGCCAGACACCAGCAGAATCCAGGAGCCATCACCATCTTCACCAGCTGCCTCTCTATACTGGTAACCCAAAACAACTAATTGTACCAAAAGTTAACTAAATGGGTGCACTCCAAATAGAACTAATGTGTACTGTAAAATAACCTATCAAAAATAAAAATGTATAAACTAATGTGTGTGAACTTATTTGTGTACTTTAAAGCTAATGTAACTGAATAAATGCTAAAAATATAAAGTGTAGGTGTAGAGGGTTACAGACTTATGGTGTGGACACGGCTGGGTCCATCACACAGTATAAGGTGAATTTATTTTTTGCAATAGTGTCATTATGTTTGGTACATGTTTGATGCAGTTAGAGATGGTAGAAATGGGGTTCTAGATGAATTTCTTTCAACCAGTAAGTGATTGCCAGAAGGAAACTATATCACCATATTTCTATTGGTGAAAAGTGCATCACACAGACCAATCAGAGACATCCATTCTGCTCTGGACAGAATTTACTTGATGCATACTCTTACAAATTGTGGATGTGCCGGTGATGGAAATGAGATGGCAATAGCATAATGGAATGTTATTTCAGATATTTGCACACATTTACCTTTTTTTAGGGTGTAATTCATGTGTAGTGCAGTGTGAGTCTGTAGTCTAGTTGGATTCTGTTTTGTGTCTGAGAAACACTGCACTATTTGAGCATGAGTGTGTATCGGAGCACAATGAAAACGTAGAACCCAGGTTCACTAGACAGTGAGTGATGAAATGGAGTTTTAGATGTGGAGAGGAAAGGAAGATGAGCCGCACACACATGTGGAGTCGTCCCCAGCAGTCTACAGCGAGATACGGTGGGGGTGTGCAGTCTGGACACCTGTTCAGATCTACACTGGTCCCACTGTCAGACCAGCTGATCCAGTGTTCACACACAGGATCTGCTCACTGATACCAGACTGTTGCTGCTCCTTTTGGACATTCTGGTCATAAAAGCTTTCATCATCACTGTTTGATGAGCAGAAGCAGGCAGACTCTAAGGTGGAGCTGCTGGGTCAGCTCTGTGATGTGGAAAAGGCAGGTGTTCCTCAGACAGAAGCAGGAAAACAGATCCTGGTCCATTTTCTCTGGTCCACACAAACCAGAAGGCCAAAGGCAGACTGAAGTACAGATACTGACCCACTGTGGAAGTGGGAGGCCTGTGATGTCAACATCTGTGTTGTTGTGCATAGGAACTGTTTTAGAGTGGCATAAGTGATTTGTGTGAAATTTTATGACAACTGATTATTTGCTTATAGTTGTAATACCAGTAGGCCTGGGAAATATATGGATTTGTTGATTAATTCAAATGGCTGATTTAAAAAATAAATCACTCAAGGTTTTTTTCTCCTCCTTCCTACTGCATGCTCTAGAACTTCTAGACCACCCCCTCCTCCCTCTCAGAATATTGGGAATACTGGCACACACAACACTTGTTTCTGAGGACTCACACAGCTCACATAGCTCTAGCTTTAGTTCCTGTACAAGAGGAAAAAAATGGGGAAAAAAATTGCAAATTGGATTGTTTGTGAAAAAAAAAATTAATTCATTTTAAGGCCATGTTGCTCAGCAACAAATTGTCTATTAAGGGCAACACATTGTCGTTAATAGCAGTATATCATTTTCCAAGTTGTGAAAATTGTTCATTGAACATTTTTGTTCCTTCACATTGTGATTGTTATGTGAATAGAGTTTTCCCAAAAATGCCTGTATTTCACTGAAATATTAATATATAACTTTATTAATTTTCTGATCTTTTCTATTTATATGTTCATTCTGAGTTGTGAAAACGTTTTGTCCAACATGTTTAGGGTGAAAACAGAAATGTTTTTAAATAAATCTTTATTTAAAATCCCTTACTTGGATTCCTTTTTTTTTTCTTGATCTTAAGTTTAGTGTGTTAATACAGCATGTCAAATGAAAAAAATAACTGTATAGTCACGCAAGTGAGGTTGTGCTGAAAAATGAAAACATTCCAAATACTGCAAGATAAACACTTTTTTGAGGAGAGATATAAAGGCAACATCAAAAGTATTCAAAGTAGCCAAAATAGGTTTAAGATTCCAAAGGGTTAATGCTTGTATGAGCATCTACATGACCAGTAAAGTAAATATGTAATAATACCAGATTTTTATTGAAGAATTGCAAAATACAGAGGATAATTTGATAGAATAAATGGTGATACATCACTTAAGAAAGGTTCAAAGGCGAGGAAAAATTTATTTTGGATCTGCAGCAAAAGTCAGATTGGGTCTTAATGGTTTAATGTGTGACTTAAACGCCACCTGTCCAAAAGTCAAATTTAAAACCAACTGGAAAAAAACTGAAACTGAAATTAAGTGTGTTTGTCTCATTTTAGTCAAAATATCTGATCAGATTTAAAATCAGACAGAATCACCTACAGAGGAACTTTTCAGTCGGATATAAAATCAGATTTATAGACAATAGCTCTAGAAAATCTGACCAAGATAAATAATATTTGATTGTTCCATTTGCAAAGTGTTTTGCTTGGATTAAACAATAATAATAATAATAATAATAATAAAAAAATTAAATTAATTTCTGGTCAGATTTCCTGAAATAAGATTTGTGGTCTATAAATAGTTCCTCTGTTGGTGAGTGTGACTTTTTTTAGTGTGATGTAACATTTGGGCTAGAAAAGACAAATGCACTGGGTCAGATTATTTTTTTCCAGTGTGAAAACATTTTGGCACTGGGGGTAATTGACAGCGCGGTCAGGTGTAGGGTATTGTCAGGTCAGCCCCTCCCCCTCAGACAGAGATAGGGGTTGCATGAGGACAGGAGCTGCATACCAGTCCCCTTTCCTTTTCCTTCCTGCCATCCAGGCCATGTGTTCTACAGAGACAGAAGACAGTTAGTCTGGTGCAAATATGACTTGACCCCAAAAAATTCTAACAGAAGGTTTCCCAGTGGTTTACAATAGTGGCTGGTCAACTTAAAAACATACTAAAAGTTTACCAAAGTTTGGCTTCAAGAAAGGACTCATTTTCAATATGGCCACCATCAGGCCCTTCAAATGACGTGTAATAAAGTGCTCTTTGATACATGTTGTGACCATGTAATATTCTAATTAGCACATTTGTTTGATAGGAAAGTGATTATAAGTGTAATTTTATATTAAAGACATTCATTAGAACTGTGTGGTACTGTAAAATTAGACAAAACGGGGAAGCCTCTGTAACTCTAACCCCTTTATTTATTTATTTATTTATTGTACCTGTTACCTCGTTCATTTGGTCATTACCTAATGCTCATGACCACAGGTGAATGTCGGAATGCAGATTAACTGGTAAACCAAGAGCTTTACCTTCCGACTTAGCACCCTCTGCACCACAACAGATCTGTTTAACATGTTAACAGTCCACCTGTTGACCTCCAGCTCCATCCTTCCTGCACTTCACCTGTGACACAGTTGGTAGAGCAGGTCGTCCAATGACCGAAGGGTTGGTGGTTCACATCCAGGCTCTGGATGTCCACATGTAGAAGTGTCCTTGGGTAAGACACTGAACCCTGACTTAGGCTCCCAGGAGGACTGACAGAACCTTAGAAAACCTACTAGTGTATGAGTGTGTGTGTGTGAATGGGTGAATGTGAGGCTAATGTAAAGCGCTTTGAGCACCATGAAGGTGGAAAAGCGCTTATACAAGTGCAGTCCATTTACTCCTATGAGATCCCAAAGTACTTGAACTCCTCTACATGAGGCAGCCCCCCCATCCCGGACTGGACACTCTAACCTTTTCCATCTGAGGACCATGGACAAAGAATGGTTCAGAAGACAACAATGTTAAATAATAAGAGACCATGTACCCAGCCTGGAGGGTTCCCAGGGAACCACGCTGGAGCTAGGCCTGGGGCTGTGGCCCATTGGTGAGCGCCTGGTGGCCGGGCTTTCATCCATGGAGTCCAGCCAGGTCCAACCAGACCTGGGGACATGGGCTTATTGCCTTATGGGCTCAATACCTGTGAGGGTCTGGTGCCCTGTGGATTGGGCAGCAGACCTAGGCGGGGCCTTGGTGGTTTGATCCCCAGTTGTAGTTGCAGGACGTCCTTTCCAGTTTGGAAGGCAAACTTTTTTTTTCCCTATTTTCTCCAGTTCTTTCCTCTTATTTTGATTTTGTTACACTGTGACCTTCACAAGATTCATTAGTCATCACATTCTTCCTCCTGTAGAGGAATAAAAAGTTATAGTTAAAGGTAGATGTAAGGTGTAATGGTTAGGGGTAGAGGTAGAGGTAGAGGTAAGGGTATTGGTATTGAGCGTAACAACAAAAGCTAACCAACACTAAACTAAAGCTCCAGAATTCAAGTTCATGTCTGCACTGGAGATTCCTCTGTTCATCTAGTATTATGGGATGGAAAACAGATTCAGATTCACAATTAGGTGTGTGTGTGTGTGTGTGTGTGTGTGTGTGTGTAAGTGAGTGTCTGTGTGTGGGGGGGTTGACTAGAACACTTTATACACTTAATATTCTATAACTAGTGCTGCACCTTTAACCCTAAAAAAACCCTGATATTTGATGGACGTATCATCAGTGTAAAGATGATCAGTACACTGATTGACCAGGCTTCTGGTTACACCCTCGAGACTGAACTAAAATATTTAGGATTTTTTTGCAGACATTCTATTTCAGTGCATGCTATGGGATTGTGAAGAGGTTTTCAAGCAATATTGTAAAAAAAAAAAAAAATGCTCCATAAACATATCTCCCACCCCACCTTGAAGTATTTTATTTCATAGGCAACATTACAAAGACATGCCCACAAATGCACAGGGCTATTTCTAGCTACAGGCATATGTTTGGGCCTCCTGGTGTCTGAGGGCTGCATGTTTAATCTTATTTGAAGAGAATTTAATTTAATTAATGAAGAATTAAATTTTTTTTCTTTATCTGTACCTGTAATGTATACGTAGAAAGTACATAAATAAAATAAACTGCAATAATTAGCTGCTTTTATTCCATCGTTAGCTCATATTCATCACACATTTAGGTATGTAGCTGGATAACGACAGTATGATAGGAATGATTGATAGCTACCCACCTAGCATTCTTGTCGGTGAGAATAAACAAAACAAACAATTATTTCAGTAGTTGTTGCATTTTATGGTAGGGCTGTTAAAATTAACACATTTCACACTTTTCACTGAAGCACTTCCAGATTAAATTACCACATTAACATCAGGCGTGGATTCTGCTAACACTAGGCTAATGCGTTGCCTAGCTTATGACAAACACTTTTAGTGTAGTTATATTCACTTCTTTATGAATATTGTTTGTCTTCTTGTTTGTTCATGAAAAATGAAACAATTAATCTGTTAATTAATATTAAGCAGGATTAATCGAAATTAATCCCAAACAACCTTGTCATTAATCTGATGAAAGCATTTTAATCTTTTGACTGAACTATAAGTAAATAAATGGTATGGGAATACATTTATCAAGCCATTTTAATATTTCATTTTTTTTTTCAATATCCGAGAGAGAGAGAGAGAGAGAGAGAGAGAGAGAAAAGAGAGAGAGTGTGTGTATGTGTCAATATGTTTCAGGTCACTTAGATGGGGCTTTTTTTTCAACACAGACACACAACATATGGATTCATGTGTAAAAATAGAAGCACATACACAACACTGTGTACATGAAAAAGTACACACACAAACACGTACTCACACAAACCTGTCAGTTTGTGTGAGTTAAGTATCAGACCGGAGTGTAGCATACATGCAGTTAAAGCCCACTTACATAACTCTACTAACAAACACAGACACACGGGGTTGAATCAGGTCAAAGCAGAAGAAGTCAGTCTGATAGATGAGCATTGGACAGATGGGATGGATAGGTGGGGGGGGGGGGGGTGCACACAAACACATGTACACTCAGCAGACGGAACAGTGGATGGTTTTCAGGATTGCTCAGAGGCGTGTGTTCTTACAAAAGGATGAGAGGACAAAATGTGAAAGTAAGCCGATCGAGCGCCATGTTAGAGCAGCGGAGTGTATAAAAATAAGCTTATAGAGTATCATGTTAGAGTGAAGAAATGTGTGAAAATAACACGTTAGCCTCTTGAGACCCAGCAAAGTAGAAGTTTACACTTTTTTTTTACATTAAATAATTGTCTTTTTTGGAAGCAGTACAATGCAACTTTACTACTTTGCAGTGGACAACTTTTTTTTTTTCCTTCAATGAACCTGTGAATGTCTTGTCCCTAAAAGTGGATGCAAGGTCTCAGGTGGATAAAGTGGTGAAAATGTATGAAAATAAGCTGATAGAGCACCATGTTAGAGCGGTGGAGTGTGTGAAAATAAGCCGATAGAGTGATGTGTTGGGAGATGTGTGTGTGAATGAATGAAGCCGCTGTGAATGCACCACAGATTGGTGTAGTTGTGAGTATTTATCAGCTCCAGTAGGACACACTGTCCTGAATGGAACCACCACATTCCAATGCTTTTGGAAATTACTCTGTTACTTTAATAAATAATAATAAAAATAAAAAAATTTGCCAATCAAGGACACTATACAGTGAACAGAAAAGCATAAAATAAGGAGTGAAACAGTAAGAGGCAGGTTAAACATTGAACAGCGTAAATGGAGTTTAAAGAGAAAACCGTTCTAAACAAATGGGTTTGGAGCAAGTGTCAACCTCAGGCAGACAGAAGTGAAGCCAACCCTGAAGTGACAAAATCTGCAGTTCACCGTCCTTCACTACGGTCAGGATCCAAAACAGAGTCAATCCGTTTAGACTCCAATGTTAAAATGGCTAACTTCACAGCAGAAATAAACCTGTTCATAGCCTGGTTGAAAAAAATATTTTAGCTTTATTAGCTCAAGTTTACCTTCATGACAACTGTGTGAGGGGGTTCAATTGTTTAGAACTCATTTGTTTCCATGTAAAAAAAAAAAAGTTCAAAATGTGTGACAAAACCAAGACTTCCCACTTTGCTTCATTTCAGCTCAAATCCTGTTTTTTTTGTTTTTTTTAAAGAAAACATTAATTGAACTACAAATAATATTAAACAGCTGGTAAAAACAGATGAGCTGAGGCTCCAGCCAGCTTCAGACTATTTCACAAGAGACTGCTGTGTCCTACTCATCACCCGAAACTGGCTACATTTATCCATCCTGGACTTGAGTATAGAGTTAACATGCTGCACGACATGTGACTCTGGTAAGAGCAAAGGGGGAGGTTTGTGCATGTACATCAATGATAAGTCTAATTTAACAAAAACAGGTTAAGAATAAACACAGGGAAAACCGTGATGTCGCTTTTTTCCCCCGCGGGAGGAGAAGGCCATGAAAGGACAAATGAGCAACGAGGCTCCTAGGTGTGCCCTTTCGGGGTCCCCTTCTCTGTGGAGGTTGAATTTATTGGAACCACACCCCCCGCCCAGTGACGTCAATCACTGGGTAGAAAAAGACACATAGTTACATATTATTGGGTACAGTAAGAAATTCGTATTTTCATAAGAACATCTCATTGGTTAAACACTTCTAAGGAGTGGCTAATTCCCAGGCGGGAAAATTCTAACCTAGAACAAAGAGATTCTTAACACTCCTTTGTTCCCTAATGGAAAATAACTAAATGTATGTATGCATGACTAGATTAAGGTGACTACAGGAATCCTAAATACACACATGTTAAAATATTTACTTCACAATCAATAATAACTGGTACAGCAACATATAGGTTGTATGTAGCCATTATTCAACAGACTTGGAATATTTTACTGTGAAATATAGCGATGGGACATGACTTTCAAATATTCAAATACTTGTGACATGCGCGAATATAGAATACTAATTTCGAATGCTGCATTACTTGTATTACCTTTCACTTGGAAAGAATGCCTTATTGATTGAATGACTGTGGCACAGTTAGTAGCGCGGGTCTTCCAATGACCGAAGGGTTGGGGGTTCGCGTCCCAGCTCTGCCTCTCCACTTGTCGAAGTGTCCTTGAGCAAGACACTGAACTCTGACTTAGTCTCCCAGTAGGTCCAGTAGAAGCTTAGAAACCTACTGGTGTATGAGTGTATGTGTGAATGGGTGACTGTGAGGCTAATGTAAAGCACTTTGAGGACTATGAAGGTGGAAAAGCGCAATATAAGTGCAGTCCATTCATGATTTACTTGCATTATATGATGGTTGGTGGGGCAAACGCACCACATTGACAAAATGCTGCAAACACAAGAAAGATGCACAACTAAAACATACACTCATAAAACAAATGCACCAGAAGTGCGCTGCAAGTGAAAAATGCTGCAATAACAGAAATGAAGCAGAGTGCGTACCTCTCAGTGTATGTGCCATTGGAGCATATGTTCTCTGCAGCCGGATTAATAGTGAATAGGCAGTCCAAGCATGTGGTCCTGTTATTTTTTCAAATAAAACCCTGGCATAGATTCATGTGACTATTGTTGTTAAATCTGTTCAGCATTGTAGCTGAAATCAGCTGTTTCACCCAGTTCCACCTAGACAGTTAAATTAAATATAGCATTGACTGCGATTATTGCAATGAGATGAATTGCTCAGAAAAGATCAACATGTTGTGTTTGTAATATTCTTGTTTATTTAGTAAGCATTTGGTAACCTTGTTTACCCTTTCTGTCACTGTATGTGTGTTTGGGGTGGTGGTGCACATGGAAGGGGGGTTGGTTTTGTGAAAACACGTTAGATTTTTGAATAATATTCAAATAGTTTCTAGCTAATTTTGAATAGTATTTTGGACCAAAAGTCACATCCCGAATGAAATACTAATCCTTCTACCTACCTTGGGAGTTTACTGGATGAACAACATCAAGCTGGGCTCCTGGGCCAGACTTGCACCACACTTAGGTGGGTCAGACCTCATCTTCCCTGCATACACCCCCTACCAAAATCCACCTCCACCACCAGGATATGACAACATGGTCCCTCTCAGCAGCTACAGGACTGTTTCAACAGCACTGACTGGGACATCTTTGATGATGAGGACCTGGATGTTTTTTTACAGACGCTGTGCTGTGCTATGTTAAGAACTGTGTGGATACGGTCACAGTGGAGAAACCCATCTAGGTATATTCCAACCAGTAAGCCTGGGTGACCAGGGAGGTGAGGGCAGCTGCTGAAGGACAGGAACAGCACTTTCAGAGCTAGCCACAGGGCTATTTACAGCACAACCCATGCCAACCTGAAGAGAGGCACCAAGATGGCCAAGGTGGACTTAAGGAGGAGGGTTGATGACTAACTGGAAAGCTATAACAGCAGGCATGTATGGATGGTGATCCAGAGCCTTACCAGCTATAAACCTGGCATGACACCTGCTGAAGGTGACACTGAGCTGGTTGAGAAACTTAAACTCTTCTTCGCCGATTTTGACATTGAACCACCAGGTGCAGTCATGTCTGCGCCAGCAGCTGGTGGGGTCCTGTACTGACTGTTGGGGTGTATGATTTAAAACATACACTGAGGGGGGTCAACACACAGAAAGCAACCAGCTATGATTGCGTTGCTGGGTGGGTTTTGAAAGGCTGTGCACACCAGCTCGCTGGAATCTTCACCAGGATTTTCAACCTGTCACTGACACAGTCTATTACCCCACTCTACCTGAAGACCTCCACTGTTATTACCATACCTAAGAAATCAATGACTACCGGCCTGTGGCACTCACACCAGTAGTGATGAAGTAATTATTATTAATAATAATAATGATGATAATAATTGGACTGTCCATGGAAATTTCTGGGAAAGTACAGTTTCACCTTAGTTTGATTATTGAAAATAATTCAGTTTAGATGTGAATGTAAACAGACTGAATGATGTGATAAAATTAGCGCTGTCAATTTTTAAAATCAGATTAATCACAGAGTTGCTTTGAATTAATTTTGGATTAATCATTATTAAATCTTGATTTTTAATCTACATTGTGTTTCATTTTTCATGAAGACTCAATAAAGAGCTGACTATATCTGCACAAAACATGTTTGTGCAAGCATTAGCCCAGTACTAGTGTTAGCCTAGTGCATGGGTAGGCAATTAATTTTCCTATGGGGCCACATGAGAAATGTTGATAGTTATTAAGGGCCGAATCAATTCACCCATAGCTCTGTTCAATATCTCTTTAAAAAAACTGTAAATGAAACAAAATAATGAAAATGTAGAGCCCAGAATACAACTATTTAAAGAATATTCACTAAAACATTTGTGAAAATGTATAAAACCAGCTCCATATTAACTTTACATGAAAAAACCCTAACTGCAGATTTGTTTGTGTATCTCAGTTGCTTTTCTGACTACAATAAAGAAATACTTAGAAGTCCAAGTTTTGTTAAAATCTCTGCATTCTTAATCACATTTTTTATTTTTATTTTTGGTGTAAGCTGACATGAATGGGCTAAAACTGAGCAACAAACCAATTTGGTACATAAGCCTTATACTGAGTGTGGAAAAAAAACATCCATTGAGCAGATTCTTCAAAATAAAAGCTGTATTTGCATTGACTTTTAATTTGCCAGTGACCTCATGTGGGCCAGTCAGGGCCAGCTATTGGGCTACATGTGGCCCCCAGGCCTTTTTTTGCCCAGGTCTGGCCTAGTGCTAGCAGAATTCCAGATGCTTGACATCAATGTAACCTTTTAGTCTGGAAATCATTCAGTGAAAAGAAAACTCTTTCAAATCACTTTATTTCAGTCAACTGTTCTGTCTGTGGGTTTTTTTAACGCAAATTTCCCACAAAATACACAAAAATACACAAGAAACCCCCTCCCTCTCTCTTTCTTACTCTCCTTTACTCTCTCTCTCTTCTCCCTTGCTTGCTCTGCTGCATTTCCACTGAGCCTCTCTCTGTACAGTAGGGTTTCCATAGAAACGCTCACCGACATGCAGCAGGTCAGCGTGTCACCAGGGACTCTATGCTCTGTGCTGTGATTGGCCAACCAGCTGACTCTATGCGCTGTGATTGGCTGGATTGGCCTTCTGGGCTAATGGTGTTTACTGAAGATGAAGAGCTAAGCTGACTGATTAACAACACACGCAGACAGATCCATACAGAAATACACAAACACGCACACAGAGATGCACGTAAATACTCAAATTAACACACACACAGATAAACAGAGCAATACAAACATATATATATATATATATATATATATATATATATATATACACATACACAAATGTACAAAAACAGACACACACAGAAGAAGAGAATGACCAGAGTAGTTCACTAATCATTTTATTGAAAAATAAAGTGAGTCACAAAGGCAGTGTGTGGCATCTGGTGAACATGAAAGGATGACAATTAACAGTAAAAGTGAAGTAGATGAAGATTAAAGTTCAGCAGATGACGGTGAAAGTGCAGTAGGTGATGATTAAAGTGCAGTAGATGATGATTAAAGTGCAGTAGACAACGGTAAAAGTGCAGTGATAGTAAACGAACAGTTGTTGTTCGTGCACTATTTTTTCCACTCCCATCCATCTTACATACGCTGACATCACTAATTGTACTAATAATAATAACTAATAATCACTCATTCACTTATTACAGGAATTTGGACTTAAACTTTGTTTTTTCAGGAGTCAAAGAAAACACATTTATTTATTTAATTGTATTGTTTTATTTTATTCAATATGTACTGTGTATGTTTATGAATGTTACTGTTGAATAAATACACTCATGTAAATTTGGCACAATTCATTTTTCATGTCAGAATCAGAATAGAATTTGTCATATCACACTCCATGAACAAAGCTGGACGCAGCCATGACAGGCGCGACAAATACACATGCACATATCACATCAACAATTGATAATAACGGCACAGTACAGAAGAGAAATCAGATCGGACACTTTGGAGGGGTCAAACTGGAACTGGAATAGGACATTAAAAAAAACTCAACAACTTGCTTTAACATTCAACAAAACGGTATTTTCACTGAATATTTTGTTGTAAATGTGTCGATTCTCAGTCTAAGTCTATGTTCACACGGCAACACAACAAGGTTTTTTTGTACCAGGTAAAAGATATGGCATCCACACCGGGAAAGGTTCTGTAAAATATGACATAAACATGGCACCAAACCACTGGCTGAAAACAATGCAATACACATGTCACACCTCTATGAGTGCTGTAAGACAGTCCCACTGGATACAACAGAACAATAGAAGGTGTGTATAGACATCTCTGCTGCTTGTCTTGCTGGTTTAACATCAGTAGATTTTCCTTCAGTAACACCAGTAAACTTAGCAGTGACTGCAGCTCTGCTACTACCACTACTCTGATGTCCATCATGACGGTTGCTGTCTTGTTTATGCATGAAGCTGAAGCTGCTATTTGTTTTGGTTATGTGGTTGTGGCAAATCTGTTTTTACTCATCCAGATGGCAGCTCAATGGCACCAATGCCAGAATTTTCCAATCTGGAACCCATTCTCAAAAAATATCATTTTGGGGTACCTAAAACGCTGTTGCCATGTGGGCGCAAACCTGAAACGATAAAAAATGTTATTGAATTCACTTGAAAGTGTTGTCATGTGGACTAGACCTAAAACTATCATTGTTATTACCCCACCTCCTGAAGGGGGAGAGGGGTATTGTTTTTGAGTCGGTTTACTTGTTTGTCTGTTTATCAGCAACTTCACACAAAGACCACCAGATCAATTTCCATGAAATTTTCAGTAAAGGTGTGAGGTGGTCCAGAAGAGATCGCATAAAATGTTGGTAAATGTATGTCAAAGGTCAAGGTTACAGTCACCATAAGAGATGGGGCAAATCAGGTAAAATGTTTGCGAGGATTTTTGTGCTGGGCACCACTTTTATTCTTCTTGTTCTTCTTGTTAGTCTCTGTCACAGTTTAAATCTATTATAATTATCAGTTGAAATGTAAATCTCATTATTATTATTAGTCTAAGTGAGTTTAAATCTATTATTATTATTACTATTATTTTGTTTTTCGTAATTTTACATTTAAACCCTAATATTAAATGAAACCGATAAATTATGATGTTGTCCTGAACAAATGATGTTTAACACGTGAATCTATAACAGCAGAAAAAGTAAACTTGTTTTTGAGGATGAAAAACCAAGGGGACACAGAAGAAAGATGAAATCCTCTGTTTCTCTTATTTTTTCATTATGTTTGTATAAAGCCTTTAATGTTACCATCATTCTGATCACGCATCACATCAAAGCTCTTTTTACACCAGTTTAAACAGGTTTTATCCCAGTGGAGGATGTGTGTGACATCCCAAACGCTGCAGGTTACCATGGTTACAACTACTGAGTGTGAACACAGAAAGAAGTGGGACAGAGCTGTTGATTTGTTAGAAAAAAACACCCACTTTGTCTGTCATGGAGTTTGTGGAAATTACCTACTTTTTGTTATTATTTCAGTTTCATCACATTCTGAGGACTCTAAAATCTCAGTTGCCATGCAACAATAAAAACATTGCCGTATAACACAAAATGTAGCTGAGTTCCATTTAGCCGCCAAGTTGCATTGAAAGGCTGGGTGCATTTATATTTTGACAAATAAAGGCCAGTTCCAAATAAGCAGGGTCTAATTGATTATGAATCAAGGAAGAAGGCTTGACCACTGGTCCTGCAGGTTTTTCTTCTTAGCTTGTTTACTTTCATTTCTAGGCTACGTAGTAGCTACTGTGTTTTTTTAATCATTTGCTGAGTCAGTGGAGCAAAAAGTACAAAAAAAAAATTGTTGGACAATATGCATTTGAAAACTTGGGGGAAGCAGTTATTATGGCATGGCATGGTTTACGTAAGGATTAATCTATTGTACATGTGTTACT
Source organism: Siphamia tubifer (assembly GCA_020466265.1). Classification (NCBI taxonomy): domain Eukaryota; kingdom Metazoa; phylum Chordata; class Actinopteri; order Kurtiformes; family Apogonidae; genus Siphamia; species Siphamia tubifer. The sequence continues at coordinate 39,922,230 of CM035788.1, forward strand.
ATCAGAAACATATTTCCCACCAGGGCCGAACAGTACCCTGACGCCGAAGGCAAAGGGGTATTGTTCCGCCCTGAATGGAATTATTTTTTGATAGTCACACACTGGCAATACATTATCCTGCTTATTCTATGGGTTATTACAGCTTATTACTGCTACTACTCTAACAGATTGGATAAAATAGCCGTTACAATGAAGCAAGTATTTAGTTTCAAACTGGCCGAACTACCTGAGGAGTGATATGGTACCGTGAATCTGAAGTGACAAAACTCGTTGCCATTGGCAGCAGGTGTTAATGGCGCAGGGGGCGGTTATTGAAAAAAATCCACCTGCAGAATGCTGGGAACGTCCATTCAAAGTGAATGGGAGCTGTCGCAACATTCTAAAGGGCCGTAGAATAAGGTGGCTAAAATCCACACGTTGCTATGGCACACTGTTATAAAACACAACAACATTTAAGATAATTAATCTCATCTGAGAAAGTGATAAATATGAGCTTCAACAAAAGGATAAGAGCAGTTTAGTGTCACGTTTAGATATAAAAAGGGAGGACGTGCATGAGGATGGTCAAGCGCAAAAGTGTCCCAGTTTCAGACTAGTGAAATCTGGTCACCCTAGACATGAAACAAATGAGTTTATCAACAATTCACTGAGCAGATGACAGGAAGCACTATCGCTAAGATGACTAGGTAATGCAATTTCAGTACCAACGTTATGGCGACCATGTACTGTAAAGTCAGTACTGTCGCTATGACAACACGGTACTGTAAAGTCAGTACTATCGCTATGGTGACCAGCAGTGCTGGGTAAGTTACTTTGAAAAAGTAATTAAATACAAATACTAGTTACTTCCCCCAAAATTTAATTGAGTTACTAACTGCTTTACTCCACTAACAAAGTAATTAGTTACCAGGAAAAGTAGTTTTGCATTACTTGTTTGTTTTTTTGCTTAAAAATGTCAAAGAAATGAAAAAACAGTTAAATGGGGTATTCATCCTTGTTCTGTGATGTTATTTTAGATGTGATTTAAGATGCTTGCTTAAAAACACTATCAAAGATCTTGATGACCTATTATCAATGGTAAAATTTAAGCAACCTGCAATAGATTCTAAACAGAAAATGCATTTTAAATACTGAAAATGTCATGTTTGTTGAAAGTTACTTGAATTTGTTCAAAATGTTAATATTCTTTAACTTTGCATTTAAGTATACAGGTGAACAGGTAGTGATGAAATAATGATGTCTGTAAATTCTCATTCTATTATTATTAGTTGAAAAAAACAATACAATGATGTCTGTATATTCTTCTTCTATTATACATTTATCTCCTGAATTCTCATGAACAACCATTTATGTTACAATCAGAGGTGGGACAAAGTCATTGCTGGGCAAGTCCCAAGTAAGTCTAAGTCTTTTGCACTCAAGTCCAAGTGAAGTCCCAAGTCAACACCATCCAAGTGCCGAGGCAAGTCCGAAGTCAAAGCACACAAGTCTCGAGTCGAGTCAAAGTCCCAGCATTTTAGCTTCGAGTCATTTCGAGTCCCCTATAACGAAATAACATTTCTACAAATCATACATGTCTGTAAGGTCTGTATTCATTTAACCTTTTTTATGCAAAGCGTCAAAAGCATTGGAAAATAAGGATCCAGGTGCGAAAAATGTAACATTCCATTCCCATGGCTGTATTAGCTCAAAGGAGTGTTCCTACTTCATACTGAAGAAAAGGTCAAAATACTTGACAGTGATTTGAGTTTTTATTTCTTAATAAGTCTGCATATTAATACATGTGAATATTCTGTAATTGTGCGTTCAATATTATTGTAACTGCAGTTGTATCCGTCAATATGGGGTGTTTGTGTACATTAATGAACAACAACAAAAACTTGAACTTAAAATGATTTTAGCTCATGGCAGAAAAACAACAGACTGGCAAAACTGTAAAGGGTCTGAATACTTGACATGTAACTGAACTGAACAGTAATGCATCCATAGACACTAGTGTGTGTGTGTGTGTGAGAGAGAGAGAGAGAGAGAGAGAGATGCATGCACGGTGACAGAGGGAGAGACAGTTAAAATGGAGAATGTGTGTGTTTATGTGCGCAATGTGGACAGATGAAAAGGTAGTGAGAGGCCATGTAAAATTAGGAGGCGATGTGGGCAAGAAATTGCTTGTATTTCAATAGTGTATTGCACTATAACAAGTGTACTCTATTTGCCTCATATTGTAGAAAAGTTTACCTTAAATTAGAGAGGGGTCCTTTTAGCAAGTTTTTTAACATAAACAAAATTGTCATTCCCTATGATCACTTTTGAAACTGGGCCAACATGCCAATACAGGGAGGGGTGTGAGAGAGAGAGAGAGAGAGAGAGAGAGAGAGAGAGAGAGAGAGAGAGAGAGAGATGTGCGTGGACAGCTGATGGTCGGAGAAAGCTACACACAGTGCGTGTGTCCATGTCCTGAGGAGAGGTGGTGCTGGGTGGAGGACCTATAGCGCATTGCATTTGCAAAAAATCAAATCGGCCAAAAGTTTGTCAGTCATTTGTGCACGATGAGGACGTAGGATGATGCCACCATGACTGAAAACTCGTTCCACTGGAGCACTGGTTGGACGTTGTAGAAACTCCGTCTGTAATCTTTGACCCGCACGTCTTGCATATTGCGATCTGTTTTTTGTTGACAACTTCGTAATTTTTATAGCCAAAGGAAATTATCTTCGGTATCATTTTGCACGCCGGCACGTAGTTGTCATTGATGCTCGTTTCAGATTTGAGGTGGATGCGGTGGAATGAAAAGCAACACTGTGATTGGCTGTCGTGCAAGCAGCGCGCACATGCTCTTTGCATTCACACATCATTTTGCAGAATAACAAGTAAATTGAGCGCGGCATTTATTAACATACTTTAATATTCTCATGGGACGTAGCAAGTCATCGCAAGTCAAAGGGCCAAAGTCCAAGTGAAGTCACAAGTTAATGACGTTGAAGTCCAAGTCGAGTTGCAAGTGTTTGTACATTTTGTCGAGTCAAGTCTAAAGTCGTCAAATTGACGACTCGAGTCTGACTCGAGTCCAAGTCACATAACTCGAGTCCACACCTCTGGTTACAATCATTTGAAGTGTATACAATCTTTCCATTAAGGCACAGAAACTTGCTTAGAAAATATATTTGCAAAGACAAAAGCAAATATTAATAGTGCAATTGTTATTCTTAACAAACAGAGCTCAAATATGACCTTGGTGCTGCCATCATCTGTGTGTGTATTTGACTTGTGTGCGTGCGTGGGAACAAGACAGTTGAGACCCCGCCTATCCAACTTCTTAGCAAATCATGATTGATTATGTTGTTATGAATCCAGCAACCCTGAGCTGAATGTGAGCTTGGTGTAGACGTATGTGCAGCACCAAGGCTGTAACTGGGGCAACACTTGCGCCCCAAATGAACAAATTGTAATGCATCACATTATTTCCTGAGTAACGAAACAGCAATACAGTTATGCTTAGCTTTAGCCTGTCTACCTCTGTTACCTCCAGACTAGCTCATAGCTTTAACTTGTGTACCTCTGTGGCTCCAGGTTAGCTCTTAGCTATGGTAAATAGGTGTTAATCACTCCTAAATTCTCAGCTCCACCTCTGAATCCATTTTTGAAATTTTTGGGAGTGACGAAATTGCGTGGCCAAGTGTGATGACAATGATGGGAACCACCCTTTTTGCTTCAGTTGGTCATGTGAATGCAAGTTTCATTCATTTTTTATGAACAGTTTATAGTTAAACAATTGAATTTTATGGACAATTACAAGAATGGCCAAAAAAGTATAAGAACAGGCAAGAACAATTGAAAAAGAAAACAATGTTCCCATGTAGCAGCATTTTAGTGTAAATGTAGTTTGTTTATTCAATTTATTTTAAAATATTGTCTATTTATTCCACCTTTCATCCAAATATAGTACATTTATTGCAGTTTAGATACAAATATATTCAGTTTATTCAATTTTAGATACAAATAAAGTCTGATTATTCCCTTTTCAATCCAGTTGTGCTTCTTCTATCCTCAGTCTGTACCTTAATTTTCCTATTAGAAATATCTCTTCTGTTAAAGGTTTTCTACTGGTCCTTCATCAGGGGTTCCTTATTATTCTAGTCTTATTGCACAGGTTATGTTTTCATTGAAATTACCTTAGAATATTAAATAGACTAAATAGAATAGAATAGTGTCATTGTTAATGTCGGTGTTTGTGTAAAAATCTACAGTTGTTGTATTTTCTCCTTTTTTCAGTCACTTCTTCCCAAAACATGTTTGTATTTGAGGCATAGTGACATGTTTCGCCCTTTTCACACTTTTCATCTTTTGTTCAGAGGCAGTTCTTTTGTAAATTCATAGAAAACATGTGTGTACCTGTGATAAACAACGAGGTGATAGAAACCACCAGGACCTCTTTACAAAACTGTGTCCCTTTTCACATCAGCGCTCTGTCATCACAGCGGGTGTGTGTATGTGTGTTTGGGGGGGGGGGGGGGGGGGGGGGTAATCTGAACAACTCAGACAGAAAAAAATGTCCCAACCAAAATCTGTTAAACAGATAAAATGGAGCCATGCTGTGATTTATGCAGCAGCACTTTATCTTGAGCTTGGAACTGGCTCCTAAAATCAATAAATGAATACAAATAAAAATTGAAATAAATAAGAGAAAAAATTAACAAATAAAAAAAAAATTCAATAAACTCGAAAAGCACTCAGAGTGCAGACTCAACCAAGGCAGATTAGCCCAGCCTACTGAAAGACATGTGCCCCCCCCCCCCATTCCACCGATCACCACCATCATACACCAGTTGGTTTCTAAGTTTCTGTCAGTACTGGGAGCCAAAGTCAGGGTTTAGTGTCTTGCCCAAGGACCCCTTGACATGTAGACAGAGCCAGGCAGAGCCGGGACACGAACCAACCTTTCAATCAAACTTGCTCTACTAACTGAACCACAGCCAACTGAGATGTTTCTGAACTGTTTTTCGCTAGTAGTTTTAACAATTTTTAAAACATTTTTGGCTAGTTGTTTTAGCTATTTTTAAACTGTTTTTAGCAGGTTGTTGTAGCTGTTTTTAAACTACTTTAGCAGGTTGTTTTAACTGTTTTTGCTGCTTCTGAACTGTTTTTAGCAGGTGGTTTTAGCAGGTTGTTTTAGCCGTTTTAAGCTGTTTAGCAGGTTGTTTTAGCTGTTGAATGGATTGCACTTATATAGCACTTTTCCACCTTCATGGTGCTCAAGGCACTTTACATTAGCCTTACATTCACCCATTTACACACACACTCATGTACCAGTAGATTTCTAAGGTTCTGTTAGTTCTACTGGGAGCCGAAGTCAGGGTTCAGTGTTTTGCCCAAGGACACATCGACATGCCACAGCGAACCGCCAACCATTCTACCAATTGAGCCACAGCCACCCTGTTAGCAGTTTCTGAACAATTTTTAGCTAGTTGTTTTAGCTATTTTAAACCGTTTTTAGCAGGTTGTTCTAGCTGTTTTTACATTGTTTTTAGCAGGATGTGTTAGCTGTTTCTGAACAGTTTTTTGCAGGTTGTTTTAGCCGTTTTTAAACAGTTTTAGCAGGTCGTTCTAGCTGTATTAAACTTGTTTTAGCAGGATGTTTTAGCTGTTTCTGAACCCGTTTTAGCAAGTTGTTTTAGCTAATTTTAAACCGTTTTTAGCTAGTTGTTTCAGCTATTTTTAAACCGTTTTAGTAGGCTGTTCTTGTTGTTTTTAAATATTTTTTTAGCAGGCTGTTTTAGCTGTTTTTAAATTGTTTTCAGCAGGATCTTCTAGCTGTTTTTAAAGTGTTTTTAGCAGGTTGTTTTAGCCATTTTTGAACTTTTTAGCAAGTTGTTTTAGCTCAGGCAAAGGTTGAAATGGGGGCCATATTATTCTATTCATAACACTTCTTGCAGGCAATTAATAATGGACTATGGCCTGCAGTTTGGACACCCCTGCCTTATGTGGTCATGGGTGGAGCCGATTAACGTACCTGCACTCTGTATATGGTCATGGGTGGAGCCAGTGAGCGTAGCTACACTCCTTCTATGGTCGTATATTTTTCAGTGTATTTGCTCCAGAAGGAATCAGAGCTGTTACATCAGAGGGTGTGTGTGTCCTACTTTCCACTCACAATCAAATCTATAGACTCCGCAGCAGCAGATATAGACCCCTATATGGATTTATTTTTTTCGATATAGTCCTTAAAGCACTGACATACATACGTATACATACACACACATACGTATATACACACACACACACACACACACATATATATATATGTATATATATATATATATATATATATATATATATATATATATATATATATATATATATATATATATTCATAGTAAAAAAAATATAAATGGACAAAAATGTCCTGTCCATTATTTAGTTGTTGTTTTTTTTGGAGGGTTGTTTTTTTGTCAGTCACTTTACTCAAAAACTGTTGGTATGAGGTGGTCCAGAATAGAACCTATTAAATTTAAGTGAATGTAGGTCAAAGGTCAATCACCATTATTAAGCCTGGGGGTGGGGTTTGTTGTTGATTATTTACTGTCTCTTCTTCAGGAACCTTCCAGGGCCAGTGGGTGGGTGAACATGTTGTTTATTTGTTGTTATTTACTCTGTTTTTCAGGAACCTTCCAGGGCCAGTGGGTGGGCGGTATGCGTCATGGTTACGGTGTGCGTCAGAGTGTCCCCTATGGTATGGCAGCGGTCATTCGCTCTCCCCTGCGCACCTCCATCAATTCACTGCGCTCCGGCTCAGAGCACAGTAACGGTACGGCCCTGCTGGAGCGGGCAGGCCCCGCCCCCCCTGGTGGCCCCTCCCCCCCTGTCGGCCCCACCCCAGGCAGCTTGACCACCAGCGTGTCAGTGTGCAGCACTGGCAGCAGTGGCAGCAGTCCCGCCGTGTCCCGGGGCGGTTTCGTACTCACGGCCCACAGCGAGGCCGAGTTGCTCAAGGGCAAGCGGAAGGGTGGGCTGTTCCGCCGCCACATCCTGTCCGGTCTAAAACTACGCAAGTCCGACTCCCGAAGTTCCTTAGCATCGCAGAGGTCCAAGCAGAGTTCATTTAGGAGCGAAGCTGGGATGAGCACCGTGTCCTCAGCTGCCTCCGATATCAACTCCACTATCAGGTATCTGTCTGATCTGTCTGTCCATGGATTGTTTGTTTGTTTAGATAAATAAATACATTTTAACATTTTTTTTTTAATTAAATTAAAAAATATTTCTTATAAAAAAGAATAAGAACCATGTAAAAATGACTAAAACAAGAATAAAAAACATTAAAAGTGCACACATTTTTAATTAAATAATAATAAAAAAAGAAGTCTAATACAAATAAAAAGAAAAAAAGAAAAGAAATGTAGAGAAAAAAGAATCCTATTAGCGCATTAAACAGCTGTGTTACTAAGCTTAGCACCGTCTGGTGGGTGGAAGAATGAACTTCATTTTAACCCAATGGACACATGGAAGCAGAAGAGCAGAGATGCTTGAACTCTTTTTGTCTTTAACCCTCTGGTATCCAGGTTTTTTATATGACCTTTAAAATTCTGGACACCAAATAAAATGTGCACATTATAAACAAAAGAAAATTATTAGACTGTCATCTGTCTCCCGAGCATGTATAAAATGCACTATTATTGGGCCTTCGCCACGGGCTGCGGACCACATCCGGCGCAAGGCCTATTGAGTCCGCTGTGATCGCCAGGGGACGAAATATGCCAGGTACGCGGTTGCCAGGTAGTGAGCGGTGTCCGAGCATGTGCATGTCACACACCACATATTTGCTCCTGCTCAGAATGAATAGGAGTCTATGGGCCACAGCCACTCAGGGTTTCACATGTGACACTGGACCCCACAGTGATGTGGGGGATGTCAAAAGATTTCTGACCCCCGGCGGGGGTCAGAAAAACGCGATATTGTTCCTGCTCGTTTCTGAATGTTTAGTCCTTCACTGTACACCACGTCAGCGCAAGGCATATTGAGTCCGCTGTGATCGTCAGGGGAGGGAATATGCCAGGGACGCGGTCGCCAGGGACAACTTGCACCATTCACACACACTCACACATTCAGGGTAGCGACCTGTGTCCGAGCATGTGCACATCACACACACACATTTGCTCCTGCTCAGAATGAATGGGAGTCTATGGGCCACGGCCACTCAGGGTCACTGACATGAGTGGAAGTGTTTCACATGTGACCTCTGACCCCACAGTGTACGGTACAATGTCGCCTTGCCATTGGCTGTCATCGACGGATGTGAGAGGAGGCGGTTGCGAGGGATGGTGAAGGTCTTTGAGACTGCTTGCAGTTTTAATTTCCATTATAACTACTGTTTTACAGCTTTTTTTGAAGCAAAAATCATGAAAAAATGGGTTTTTGCATCAGAAAATGTTGTGACATGATGATAAATGGAAATTATTCTAATAAATTATGATAATATTCATTTTAATAAGCAAGCATGTCAAATCAAATTAATTTTAGTTCAGTTCCACATTCAGCCCACTATGATCTTAAACGCACAGAATGATTAGGGCTGAGCGTGATTTACAAAAATAAAACAAGTGTTCAGAGAATTCCTAATTTTATACCAATCTCAAGTTTCTATGGTGACCCGTTCTTGAATTAGAGCCAATAATGTGATTTTGACCTTTCTGCTAAATGCAACCTTGACTTTGACGTTTACTCGACTGGATCATTTTTTTCAAGTCGACTTAATCATCAATAAAGTCAAAGTCAAGTCAACATGTCGTGACAACATCATCACATTGTCAGCAGAGGAACAACACAGACACACGTCTAAAAGACAAACAAACAAACAAAAACAAGGACACACGTCTGTCCGCCAAGGAGCAACATGTATTAAAGTTCACTAAAACGTAACGATGTCCAATGACAAGACACAAGCATCAGCATTTTAACCCCAACAAAACAAAGGCTAACATTTGCAAAGAGTTTTCTGTTAAATTTAACTGCACAATATCAGTAGGGTGAATATATGTCCGGATTTTGTCTGGACTCACGACTGGACTGTTAGGCGTTTCAAAACGTTTAAGGCAGCGGCAGCCAAGACACACACCACACTGTTCACATAATTTTTGGAAAAAAAGAGCGCTTTGTCTTAATGCGTGTTCTCTGTGCTGCTGCTCACACTCAGGTTAGCTAGCGAATGCTGCTTATATCACGCAGGTTAGCTTGCGAATGCTTCTTCAGATGGCTGTGCCTTTTTTTTTCATCTAAAGTGAAGTAAAAATGGTGACAGACCCACATTTGTATCTATCACTCTCTTTTGTTTTGTCAGCCCACCACAACTGTCTTACCTGCAGCAGCCACGTCTTGTTTAGGTCTGACTGTGTTTACATTCAGAGAGAGAGAGAAAGAATAACATGCGACTTTTCAACTCCTCCAAATTTAAGTCCACTTGAGCTACAAGTGTGTGAGGGAGGAACCTGTGTGGGACGGTTCTGTGAGGGAGGAAACTCTGAGAGAGCAGCTTGTGTGGGAGGGAAACCCCAGGGTTCAAGTTAAAATAAATGGGCCTTTATGTGGAAAACTGAATTTCCAAAACTCAATAAAAAGTCCAGAGGAAAAATTATAAAATAAAAAGAGGATAAAATCCAAAACATTAATCTGAACTTTTGTGTATTTTATCAAATTTGATAGTTTTTTTGTTTCTTTCTTTGTCAAACAGACAAAAAAAAGAGTTGTATCTTTTACTTTGATATATTTGGATATTTATGAATGAACCAAACTAACGTGATCTTTGACCTTTCCAGTCTTGGAGATGCCGACACAGACTTGGCTGTTGCTGATGATGACGTGGACGCCACGGCAACAGAGACATACTGTGGTGAATGGAAGAACGACAAGCGCACTGGATTCGGTGTGAGCAGGCGTTCTGATGGGTTGCAGTATGAAGGGGAGTGGCTTAGCAACAAACGCCACGGTTACGGATGCACCACCTTCCCAGACGGAACCAAAGAGGAAGGAAAGTACAAGCAGAACGTCCTGGTGAGTGGCAAGAGGAAGAACCTAATCCCGCTGAGGGCTAGCAAGATACGTGAGAAGGTGGACCGAGCCCTGGAGGGAGCTTCCAAGGCTGCTGACATCGGCCGACAGAAGGCCCAGATCGCCTTGTCCAGGTACATGATCATACAAACGTTTTATCATTCTGTCCAGGTACATGCTCATGCTAAGCTAACGTTTTATCACTCCAGTATCAGTCCAGTGCTGTGTTCCAATATGCACATTGTCATGAGTACACAGTACACTTTCCATACTTACTAGGTATACATTTTTTAGTGGGTAAGTGCTGTTCCAATTCTAATACTGGATCTGATTTTTGCCTGCCACACTTACTGGAAATGGCACCAGAAATTGTGAAAAAATATGATTAGAAATGGGACGTACTCCATACCCAAAGACAGTGCAGAAAGGGTGATAAGTACGGATATTGGAACCCAGCACAGGTAAATGCTTATGCTAAGCTAACGTATTATTGCTCTGTCCAGGCAAATGCTTATGCTAAGCTAACGTATCAGCCTGAAGAAAAGTCTGTTCATGAGAATTTATACAATTATTAAAGAATAGTAAAGGGTGTTCTTTTTTGTTTTTGTTTTGTTTGTCAGAAACCTTACCCAAAAACTACTGGACAGTACAAGCTTGAACCTTTGTGGGCATTCTGTCATAAAGTCATTAATCCAGAGGCATGTGGACTGAAGTTTACTGAGGTTCAGCAGTTTGTTTACTAGACTGTATGGAAAGATAGCATTAAATGCCAAAGTTAGTCGACAAAGAGAAGGCAGGCATAGTTACCTTGTTTTTCCAGGTGGGACAGTGCTGTGTGCAATGCTATGTTCACTGCATCCTCTGTTGATCTATTTGCCTTGTAGGCAAACTGGTATGGGTCCAAGTTGGGGGTTATCATGATGTGACTCCTTAATAGTCTTTCAAATCACTTCATCACCACTGGTGTAAGTGCCACCAGGCGGTAGTCATTGAGACTTGCTATGGTTTATTTCTTGAGTATGTGTAATACCAGTAGAGGTCTTCAGACAGGGTGGGATAACAGACTGTGTCAGTGACAGGTTGTAAAATCCTGGTGAAGATTCCCGTGAGCTGTTCGGCTGAGTCTTTCAAAACCTGCCTAGCGACGCCACCAGAGCCTGTTGCTTTCCCTGAGTCAAACTCGTCAGTGTGCATCGTACATCATGCACCCCCACTGTGAGTGTGGACCGCCCCCAGTTGCTGGTGGCAACGTGGCTGCACCTGGTGGTTCAGTGTCAAAATAGGCAAAAAAGAGGTTGAGCTTGAGCTCCTATACTGAAACAAAAGACGGTGTCACAGGATTTTGGGATCAGATAGGTTTTACTTGCAAGGAGTCAAGTACAAACAGCAGTTGACTGATTTAACACCAGGAAGTCAAAGGAATATAAAAAATATAGATAATACAGTCATTGGTCCAAGTGTCCAAACATAATGATGTTGTTCAATTTCACCATTGGCCCAGGTATCCAAAACACAGTGATATATGGGTTCATTGATCATGTTTACACCCTTCTCCTGCTCTAGTCCAAAACTGGACAGGAAACAGCCAGATAGAGAAGAAAGGGTAGACATATCTTGGGTGGATATATCTAGCCTTACCAAACATGTCACCACGACCAATCCATGACTTATGCTCTGAGGATCTGATGTTTACAGGGAATAGTGTAATACAGGGGTTGGCAACCTGTGGCTCCGGAGCCGCATGTGGCTCTTTCATCCTTATCCTGTGGCTCAGAGTGGTTGGGGAAATAATTTACTTAATAATAATAATAATAATAATAATAATAATAATAATAATAATAATTAATTGAAATCTATTTTATTTGTCTTTTTTTTATTATTTTAGTTCTAAATTGTGATCTTGAAATATTAAAATTTGAATGAAATATATTTGATTGTTTTTCGTTGCTCAAAATAAATGTCATACTCATGGAAGCTACTGTATACCTGTCAAAACAGCATCCATTTGTTGTAACTTTCAACCGCAGCAATTTATGGAGAAATGTAAGAAAAGAAAAATATCTGAAGACCTGGTGATGAACCTGGATCCGAGCGCACGAGGGACTGTTTGGCAAACCTGGACCTGAATGCATGAGGGACTGTTTGCGAAGCTGTACCCACATGCACAACACACAGGCTCAGAGTGTGGAAAAAGGAAAAAAAATAAATGTATATGACAAAGTCCCACAGGTCAAAGATTAACCGGGTCTAGAGTGTCTTTGTAAGAAATATAAGAAAAAGCAATATAGTGTTCTCTTCATTTTAGATCAGATAGCCCATCTTCAAAAGGGTTGTCAAAGCACTAATAAGTATGACTGAGGTGAACCCCGAAGCATGAAAGGGAAGTTGTTGTTTTCAGTATTTTTTCCTTTCAATTTAATAAATTCAGGGTTTTTTTTCTCCCTTTTTTTCATTTTAGATCTCTAAAAGTATTTGCGCCTTTGGGTGTTAAAGGTCGCAGACCCCTGGTCAAATATAATATTATATTTTTTTCAATACTATATTTTACATTCAACCAGCTCAATGGCATCTTCAGCAGCTCTGATCAAACGTCTGAAGCTGGTAAGGTGCTGGACCACCTTCCATACCTTCCTGCTGTTATTGTTATCCAAGTGGTCATCAACCCTCCTCCTGAAGTCCACCTTGACCTTCTTGATGCTTCTTTTCAGGTTGGCGCTATGCTGTCACCTGCTCTGAAAGTGATGATCCTGTCCTTCAGCAGCTGCTCTCACTTTCCTGGTCACTCAGGGTTTCTAATTAGAATGTACCCAGATGGGTTTCTCCACTGTGACCGTATCTACACAGTTCTTAAAGTAGCGCCTGCACAGTGTCCATAAGAACATCCAGGTCCTCATCATCACAGATGTCCCAGTCAGTGCTGTTGAAACAGTCCTGTAGCTGCTGAAAGGCACCATGTGACCATGTCCTGGTGGTCTTAGTAATGATGGAGGTGGATTTTGGGAGGGGGGGGTGTATGCATGAATAAATTGTAGAGAGATGTGGTCTGACTCACCTAAGTGTGGTGCAGGTCTGGTGCAGTAACCCAACTTGATGTTAGTGTGCACCTTGTCCAGTATATTTGCTCATCTTGTCACACACTTTACATGTTGATGGAGTTTGGGGCGAGCTGATTTTAATTCCATGTGATTAAAATCACCAGTGATAATGTGCAGCACATCAGGGTAATGGTTTTGCTGTGGGTTAACATTGTCGTGAAGCAGTCCCAGCGCCGAGCTAGCATTAGCATCTAGAAGAATGTAAACAGCGGTAAGCATGACCCCATTAAACTCCCGAGGTAGGTAGAACGGTCACTATTTCCCAGTAAAATATTCAAAGTCTGGGGAACAATGGCTGGATATGTTTCTATACCAGTTGTTGTTGATGTACATGCACAAACCTCCTCCTTTGCTGTTACCAGAGTTGTTCCATTTAACATTTGTGTGTGTCCTCTTTTTTAACGTTTGCGTGGGCCTGTGCTCTTTGTAACATTTATGTGGGTGTATCCTCTTTTTTACTTTTGTGTGGGCATGTCCTCTTTTTTACATTTGTGTGTTGGTGTCCTGCTTTACATGTGTGTGTGTGTGTGTTTTGTGTGTATGTATGGGGGGGGTCCTTTATAGCTGTTAAAAAAAAAGTTTTTTGTTATTTTAAAGCCAATTGCTGTGCTTCCCATTCTTCAGGCTGTGGAATGACCAGATATCAAGTTATTTTGATTTTGGACAATGGGAAGGCCTGCCTCATGAGCCATGAAGTTTTAATGTTTTTTTTTGTCAAAAACGCCTGACATGTTGCCCCATTTTGCCTCTTAACTTCCCTATCATTAGGCATAGGGCATTTTGGGGGGTGTCACATGAAACGTGATTTATACCCAATATATGAGTATTTAGACAGGCATAGTTTTTAAAGCAGAAATTAGCAAAATTTAGGGATTTTTGGGGTGTTAGATCAGGCATCACATCATTGTACCTCATGCATGTACTGAATCAACTAAATATAATGCCAAATTGAACTTTTAAATAAAATATATTTACAGCAATAGCAGTAAGAACATTGCACAACAACATTTTCTGCACACAAAACACAGTTTATTCGGTTGAACATGAAAGTAATTACATATTATACATAGAACTGGAGAGTAAGTTATTTCAATAACAAGCATTTGTTCACTACGGTTTTACTGAAGCTGTCAAACCTCCTCCTATGGTACTCCACATTCAGTGCCTTGCCCAAGGACACTTTGACAGCCAGAGCCTGGGATGCAAACCGCCAACCCTTTGATCATTGGAGAACTCGCTCTACCAACTGAGCCACAGCCTCTAGTTCCAGGATGGGTAAACCACTGTTTCCCATCATAAAAGAAACAACAACACTCACAGATTTGGTAGGGCCAGAATCACACTTCTTGTTTGATGCACTTGGAGTTGAGAGTGATTGGATAATTCAACTTGTGGAAACCTGGAAAGAGTATAATGGGTACCGAGTTGCTGAAAAGTTTTAGCCTAGGATCTAGACTCTCCCCAGTGGCCGCAAATGGTATTTGCTACCGGGGAGAGTCTAGAAAGTCTAGGCGAATTTGTGGGCGGGATAACCGCTGTCTGTCAAGTTTTCTCTTTACACAACGCCGTGCCATTGGATGGGTAACCAGTCAGAGCCAACCAATCAGAGCGATGAACATGGATTTCGTAGACAGCGTCACCGGAAGAACACACCAGAAGGTAGTCTCAAAACGAGTGCAGCAGCTTAGCTAGGACTCCCGTACACTATTTGGCACCGGCCGCTTCGGATCTCCTCCAGGTCGCCTTTGCAGAGTTGTGCTGCTCGTATTCCCAGTTTTTCTGCCTCTTGCAACTGGTCATCCATGAGGGCTAAAAGGGGTGACACAACGATCACCAGCGGATTGTGCAGACCCATGCGTCGTCCCACTAGCGGAGCCAGCTGATAAATCAAACTTTTGCCATACCCGGCAGGCAAAACTCCGACAACGTCCCTTTTTTCCAAAAACAGCTTAAGTGCCGTTTTCTGCTCCTCTCGCAGGGAAAACTGTCATTTTAAATCACCTAGCGTTGCTGCCAAAGCCAACTCGAATGGTTGTTCCTGGTGATGAGCCATGTTGTCTAGCAGCTAGCAACTGGTGTTACGGCAATGTGTGCTAGCTGCTACGTCTCTGCGACTACAACATTACGTGTCATATTTGTGTCGTCATGAGGCAGGGCGGGCTCCAATCCCGCCCCTCACGATTTGATTGGTCCGGTCCATTTTGGATTTTCAGATCCGAGGCTGTCTAGTCTGTCTCCCCGTAGCAAATACCATTTGCGGCCACTGGGGACAGACTAGATCCTAGGCTAGAAAAGTTTGTGAACTCTATCAAGGTGACAAATGATGTTGCTGAACGAGGGGTGAAAACGATGTCTGATTTTGCCACTCAGATAACAGCAGGTGTTGTTGTTTCTTTTATGATGGGAAACAAAATGTCCTATGGCTAATGATAGTGACGTTATGAGGCAAAATGCGACATGTCAGGCGTTTTTGACAAAAATAAATATTAAAACTTCATGGTTCACGGACTGAAGATTGAGAATCACTGCAAATGGCTTTAAAATAATAAAAAAAGGTTTTTTTGAACAGGTCTAGTGTCCTCTTTTTTACATTAGTGTAGGGGTGTCCTCTTTCTTATATTTGTGTACAGGTGTCCTCTTTTTTACATTTGTGTGGGCATGTCCTCTTTGTTAACATTTAAGTGGGTGTGTCCTGTCCTCTGTAATGTGGGCTTTTCCCCTGTCTAATGTGGGTGTGTCCTTTGTGGGGGCAGCTGTGGCTCAGTTGGTAGAGTGGGTCGCCCAATGACCGAGAGGTTGACGGTTCGTGTGTCGAGGTGTCCTTGGGCAAGACACTGAACCCTGACTTAGGCCCCCAGTAGGACTGACCTTAGACCTTAGAAACCTACTGGAGTATGAGTGTGTGTGTGAATGTGTGAATGTGAAGCTAATGTAAAGCACTTTGAGGACTATGAAAGTGGAAAAGCGCTACATAAGTGCAGACCATTTACCATTTACCATAGCCATGTCCTGTTTTTAATGTGGGTGTGTCCTCTGTCCTTGTGTGCAGGACTGCTCATGCTCAGGGCAAAGCTGAGGCAGCAGTCGGAGCGGCGCTCAAAGCCCAGGAGGAGAGTCGCATGGCCCGGGTCACAGCCAAGCAATTCTCCCCATCCTTCCAGCACCCAGGAAATGGTAAGGACATGCCCACTTCACCCCTGGACCCTCCCCCTTCTCCCAGTACCCAGGTCACAGTAAAGACACAGTGGGTTTGTTTTCATGAGTTTTTATTCCTGTTTATTTCAGAATAAAAGTTAATTTCACTTTCAGATGACCATTCAAACCCTAAATTCCAGTTATAAATGACTTTATTGTGAATTCACCGTAATTCAGAATCAACCCATTGCTTTATTCCACACTTAATTTAGAATCCTATCCTTCCTGGGACATTGAAACACTTTATTAATTTTTTATGTTATTCCCATCATTCTGTGCATGCTCGTCGTCTTGTCCTGTTGCCATGACGATACATAGTATTCCACTTCTGCTGACAGGAACATATTCCCAGGTGGTTTCACTCATCAACAAATATTTCCCAAAAAATGTCTTACTAAGAACATTTTTCTTTTCTTTTTATAGCCACTATAGAACTAATTGAATCATTATTTTTAGGGGGAAAAAAGCTTTCCCTTCTTTTACTAATGTAGAATAACTGATCTAAAAAAAGTATTGGAACATTGGATGATGATGGAACAAGTCTGGAAGGGGAGGAGGAAGGGGGAGGGGCGAAAGGAGGGGTAAAATGGAAGATGGCTCCTTGGCCTTTGGACACCTTGGGTAGGGCCAAGGGGTAAAGGTAAGTGGTAGGTCCAAGGCGTAAAGGTAAGCTGTAGGGCGAAGGCATAGGGGTAACGGGTAGGGCCAAGTTGTAGAGGTAAGGCATAGAATCAAGGTGTAAGAGTAAGGGGTAGGGCCAAGGCATAGAAGGGGGTACTGCATGAATTTCGATTGGGCTTAACTTGTCTTTTTCCTCTCAGCTCCTCCCTAAATGTCTGCCACGCCCTTTTTCAGGTATGGAGGTGCAGCGTCCAAAACGGCAGGTGTCCAGTGAGATGGAAGGGGAGGGGCTGTCGAGTAGCGCCGGCACCGCCGACAGCCCCGACATCTACGTGAAGAGTGGCGCCTCCGATGACCCCTCCAATGATGCCGCCACACCCGACCTCAGCCCCCCTTCATCCTCACCCCCCCACACTCCGCCACCCCCAACCAGGCCATCCCAGCGCAGCAAGAGCGCCCGCTTCCACCGGCAGAGTGCTGTGGACCACGGGGACCGGGGCAAGGAGGGTGGAGACAGGGGTGACCGAGGGGGAGGACAGATGGAGATCCAGGTGTTGATGGAGGGTGGTGAAGGCATAGGGAGCAAGGCTGAATACCCGCAGGCTAACAGCTGGAGTGAGGATAAGCGTAAAGGAGGCGGCATCAGTGGACGAGGGGTGAGCCGGACTAATGGACACAAGCACAGTTCCTCCAATCATAAGTCCCGGGAGCACGGCTCATCCAATCACAGACAAGTTCGGCAGGAACGGTGGGCAGAGTCAGCCTCATCTGCCTTGTGGACGTCTGGGCACAGGGCTGTTCACACGAAGGGGCGAGGCCGGCTCTTGGAGCAAGATGAGGAGAAAATTAGCAACTATGAGATGGAGATGAAGCCGTTACAACCCAGAGATTCCACTTCCCACAAGCCCCATGGGCATGGGGAGGAACGCCAAAGAGGGCATGGGCACGGGGAAGGGCGCTCGAATGTGGTGCCGCGACACAGGCATAAGAACCGCGAAGGGAGGGAGGGCAAAGACGGACGGGACGGGGCTAAAGAGGCAGGACATGAGACAGGAAATAAGCCGGGCAGCGTACAATCATTGGAGAAAATGGAGGCACGGCCGCTACGACGGGATCTGATGCTGTCCCCTCCCCTTAAGTCCAGCCCCATCCCACAAGAGCGGCAAGAGCACGGCCTGACTCACAGCAAAGGCAATGCGGTAAGACTCAAACCCACACACACAAACTTAACTTTGACTCCACCCACACGTACAAACATGACTTTGATTCATGTGTATGACTAAGCGTATAAGACTCCATACATACTCCCACACACACTACACATACACACAGTGAATGTGTCACAAGATTTGTATCCACTGTCATGAGGATCCATCCCATAATTCCCATTGACAGAACACAGTGTTGTCCACATATTCGGATAATCCTGGGGGGGGGGATTACACTGTTCTTTTTTTTATACTGTTGTAATCAAATGTTTTGGCTATGTCTGGACTGGGATGGTAGGTGGAGCCTGCTACACTAATCCCGAAGGATAATATCAACATAGCATTAGCTAATGAAACCACACAAAAACAGGAAGCAGCAAAACATACTCTCAGATGTGAACGGGATCTGTCACATGTTCTTCCAGTGTGTAAACATTTCAACACACATGCATGAGGGGGTGGAGCTCTGCTAATGCTGCTGCAGCAGAGAGCACACATGCATGAGGGGGTGGAGCTCTGCTAATACTAATGCTGCTGCTAATGCTGCTTTGGCTACTTTGACTGCTGCTGTTAATTCTGCTGTTAATACTGCTGTTGCTGAGGCTGCCACTGCTGCAGCTGCTATTGATGCTGATAATGCTAATTGCGCAGCTGCTGCTAATGCTGATAATGCTTCTGCCAGTAGCATGAGAACACTGACCCTTAAAACATACACATACAGTGGCAGACAGAGGTCTGCCCCCCCCCCCCCCCCCGTCTCTGTGTCTCTCTCTCCCTCCCTCCCTCTTTCTCCCCTTCTCTCTCTCTCTGTCACACCTCCCCCCTCTCTCTCGTACTCCTTAGTAACAGCCTGTTCCTAGCCCCTCCCCTCCCTCACAGATGAATCCTATTGGTTCGCTAGCACTGTGTTGCTAGGGAACAGCTTATGCCCTGCTTCAGCAGCAGCGAATCTGTGTGCGTGTGTGTGTGTGTTTTCACAGATACTATCACACTCAGTTAAACCCCCACAGGGAAAACTGCAGACACACGTTGGGAACCCTGTGGATTCTCTAACACTTATGTACACACATGATATGTACACGTACACACAGACATAAACATAAACACACACAAACATATACACATTGAAATGTAAACACACAGCGATTAGCATTAGCATGTAGCACATTCACCCAAATACACACAGTGGCTATACAATGACCAAGCCATTTAGTAAGGGTGTGCAAATCTTTAGTGTAGTTTTAGTTTTATATATATATTATTATTTATCTATTTTATTACTTATTATTTCACTAAAGATTTGGATGCCCCTACAAAATGGCGTGGTCACTATATAATGGTTAGGGAGTGATTTCGGACACAGCTAGTTATTAGCACACATTAGCAGGAGCGAGCTTCTGCTTCAGCTGCATTAAGACATGTACATTATTTCCAATTCAGATTTCTTTTCATAAAAATTAAGAGAAGTTATTTAATAGCCATTTATTATTTTTAATAATACTTTTATTTTGAAAATCTGCACTCTTTCCTCTGTATGCACAATGTCATATTACACACCATGCAATGTACCAAAAATGTTTTAGCCCATAAAGACCTAAAGATCCATCAGTGATCAATATGTCTAATGGATCTAAACTGTTTTGAAAGATACTCATTCATTCATCTGCTGGCGGAGCAGACCTCCGCCAAGATATAGACCCCCCTCACCCCCGGATCACCACCAAAATTGAATCATTTCCAGATCTCCCCATTACCAACCTAACCTGAAAATTTCATCAAAATCTGTCCATAAGTTTTTGAGTTATCTTGAACACAGACAGACAAACAGATAAACACCGGCAAAAACTTAACCTCCTTGGTGGAGGTAATAACAACAAATCTCTCTCTCTCTCTCTCTCTCTCACCCATGCAGGTCTACAGTTCTATCCTGGTTGTCATGGTCATTCTGCTCAACATTGGAGTGGCTGTTTTATTTATTCACTTTTTTATTTAAAGATCAAATACTTCAGACTAGATGTGACCCCCTGGACCAGGACTGGGGCTGGGACCAGGATTACCCAGGAGGGCTCCAGCACCATCAGTCCACCCACACTGGGTCTTACCAGTTTGTATCGCATCTTACCGGTTTGTACTGGGTCCTACCAGGGTTAAACCAGCTCCAGTCATGGCTAAATGACGTTTACATAAATGTATTGCCCAAAGAAGAGAATGGAAAAGTGGGTGGGGCCAGAGTGAAGTAAACTAGTCCAGGAAGTGGACCCAAGTGAACCTAAGTGGGCCTAAGTGGACCCAAATGAACCCAAGAAAAACTCAGTGGACCTAAGCGGGCCATGCCACACGTCAGTTTCCACAGAACTTTTTCATCTGCGAATCCTAGTTTTCAACAGATTTATAACTTTAATTTATTTCTGAACATTTTTCTCTAATGTAAAATATGTTGATGGATATGTTCTTTATTTTATTGCCATAGCCCCAAAACCTCCCCTCCCCTTCTCTTTACTATACTACCTGCCCTAGTGTGTGTGTGTGTGTGTGTGTGTGTGTGTGTGTGTGTGTGCGTGTGTGTGTAAATCCCCTTCCACAGTCCTGCGCCATTTGGAACAACATCCAGGGGCGGAGTCACTGTGGTTCAGGGGCGGAGTCAGTCAGTTAGTCTTTTCTGCACGTTGATACTATGCTGTTGCCCATAGCAATCGATACCTTCGAACCTTTCCAGACATGACTGGACCTGCAGCAGCTCTGTCTAATGCCTGGACCTGCAGCTGTAACCCTAACCCAAACTGAAGCCCCGCCCTCAACCTGGTGACCACGCCCTCAGCCTGTTGTCCACACCATCAGCCTGGTGACCATGCCCCTTTTAGTCTGCAGCATGCTAATAGTAGCATGCTAAGCTTCTGTAGTTTTTCTTTCTTTCTTTCTTACTTTCCTTTTCTCAGATTTACTGTTTTTTTTTTCAATATTTGTGCAGAAAATAATTAAAGTGTTTGAAAGAAAAAACTGAGTTTTTATCTGTGTGTGTGTGCATGCAGAGGCCTGGTTGGGGGGGGGGGGGGACTGTTACTATAGCAACCCAAATTAAACCTGACAGTGGAAGGGGCGGGACCTGGGTTGTGATGGTGGGGTTTATCTCTGGAGAGCAATGTTTTCAAAGTGTGTGAGCAAGGGAATATATATTGGTAAACTACTGAAATGGATTTTTGGGGGTTCAACTGATATGGTTTTCCTTCCCATCAGGCTTAGCTCATACAAATACAAAACTATTATATTTATTTTTGTGATTTTTATTGAAAGGTTTTAACAACAAAAACATACAGATAAAAGACAAGTCAAAATTGAGTGAAAATAAACAGACACATGTTTGACAGAAGGAAACAATGACAAAACACATACACACATAAAACACATAAAAAACATAAAGGGAAAAAAGACATGACTGTCCTTTTAACACATCAGTCACAAAAACATGTCTCTTAAACAACTTCCCTCCTGCTCAAAATTACCAAACAAAGTATTTTTCAGGATTTTAACCCCTTAGATGCCAGTTTAATAATTTGAAGTCAGAAGTGATTGATTAAAAATAAAAGGAGAAAGAAATGAATATTTTCCATAAAATACCTTCCCGCGCCCTCTTGGTGAATGAAACTTTGGTGTTAATTAGTCTCGCATAGGTCAGAGATTAGCAACAAATTAGATTTTATTACATTATTATTTTTTTGAGTAATGTCAGATACTCCTTCTGGACACCCTCTAAAAAAGGTCAACATATTTTCTTGATTTTTTTTTTTTTTTGTCATAAAAAATCTGCTTCTGAGTTCTTTCAGGGGAGGCTCACTATCCCACACTTTGAAAAACCCTGCTCTAAGCTATGAATGCCCCTGGATGTTACAGAGGGAAGTGGAAAGTTTGAAACATCAGTTTCTCGAAAGTGTCTGGACTTTGTTTTTCTTTTCCCAGAAGTTTGTCTTCTTCATTGATAAAGAATAAAATATGATGCTTTGTTATCTGGTTTTTAAATGTCACTTCTGTTTAATGGACGAAATATCTTGTCAGGAGCTGCTAGCATTTGTCTGTTAACTAAGGGCCATTTGTGTGCTAAGCTAGTCCATTCTCTAACTGGAACTGCTGTAAGGTGCTCACTTTAATTCTTTCTCTCTTGTGGCACCATAAAACTTTCAACACCATAGGTTGTACTTTGTCAAGGAATTTTGCAGGGGGTGGAGCTGGAAACAAAAAATCCCATGAAGTTGGCACAGCCTCTTTCAGGACAGCAACACTACTCAACACAACTCGCTATTCAGTCCCATTGCAGTGGGTTTTTGGCTGCAGTTCCACCAGAATTCTGCTGGAGACAATTGACAGAGTTCAAAATGAAAGTTTCCCTATGGAGCTACATGCTAAAATTGTGTATTTCACCTCATTGTCACTGAGAGTGCTCACATTTGAATGTATGTTTTGAGAGTTCAATATGGGTTTTAACTAAAAAACTTACTTAACGAGTACACATGTCTCTTTGATTTCTTACAGGTTTAGTTCTTGTTGCCCACAACGTGCTAGCATTCTGCTAATCACTGGTGGTCGGCCAGTGAGAAGACAGATTACGACCAGAACTACCGCTTGACGGCTGGCCCCATACCAAACCACAGCTCCTTTAGAATAGCTCCCACCACTCGTCATTCAGTCACAGCCCCTTTAGAAAAACTTTTAAAAAATAAATAAAAAATCGTGCATATGAAGCCTACTTACCTGTATTAGGTGCAACTCTGTTTCGGGACAAGAAGGCTTGTTGCCAGGCGGAAGCTCTATGTGATGTCATCAACACTTTAAATCCCTTTTTTAAGCAATAATGTGACTCCAAATATCTAGAACTCAGCCCTGGGTATTTTCTCTACAACTCCTTTCAAAAACAACATTTGAATTACCAGACAAATTATTATATCCTGAGATAAGGGCACTTTTTGGGGCATAGCTCCATAGGACTCCATTCATTCTGCACTCCAAAATCGAGTGCCTTGTGTGGTGAAAAAGAATTAACTGCAACCAAATGAAACTTGGAAATGTGCTGAAGTGGCAGTTCTGGCTATATTAGGCATTCTGTGATTCTACCATAAAATATCTAATATAGATAATAATAAAGAAATAACAAAACAATAACTTTAAAAAATTATAAATATGCCATTTTACTACAGTTTCAATTCTTCTTCGCTGGATTTGGTTCTTCTTTGTTGGTGTTTGGGCACTTTTGTCAGTGGAGGTCCCCCTGCAGTTTGGTCATACATGTTTACTGTCGTAAAACTAACTATTCACTTTCCCGCTTCAATCATGTGCTTTTAGTATCGACAAAAAGCTATGACCCCATACGAAGCAACCCTCCTAGCTAACACTTCAGCGCAGGACTTTTCAAAATGTGGGATAGTGAGCCCCTTCCCTTAGAGAACCCAAAAGCAGACCCCCCGAACCCGTGTGTGTGTTGTCATCAGTGTTTCCAGACTAAAGCAGCATCAGTTTGTTTTCATCCTCAAATTAAACTTCAGAACAGATAAATGGCGCCACCTCCTGTTGAATGGATGAACTGCAGAAGACGAACAACACGTGACAGTTTCAACAGGAAACATAAAAGTTCAACAAAATATGTTCTACTGTTGTAGTTTTTACACAATCAGACTTTTAGCTCTTTACTTTTTTTTTTTTTTACTTCAATCGTGTCCTATAAGAATACAATTTATTTATTTTTATCTGAAAATAATGAAGTTGAAATAAGAAAAAAATAACAGTGTGGTTATTTACACTTTATATATAATCAATCAATTAATCAATCAATCAACCTGTATTTGTCCCCATTGAAAATACAGGTTGGTTGGTTGATTACAAATAAAGTGTAAATAACCACACTTATTTATATATATATATATATATATATATATATATATATATATATTTCACAATAGATATATCGATATACACAGATACCAGTGCTTTTCAAAGTGTGGCAAAATAAACTAAGCTAGAATAGATAAATAAATAAAATTACATTCAAAATAATTAAATAAAAATAACATTAAAATCTATTTTCATTGTAAATAGATAAATGCATAAATAAACCAAGCACCAACGTTTGCAGACTGAGCTGTGGGATTTTTTGTTTGTTTGTTTTTTTGACAAGAAGCTTCATGAATTGTGGATGTTTTAAAACAAACAAGTGATAAAATATGTGGAAAGAAAGATGTGGGAAAACGTGAACAGAGGTTAAAATGTGTCAAACAAACAAAAAACAACTGGCAAAAATTCGTTAAAAAACAAAAATGAAGCACGCATAGGGTTAAAATTGAAAAAGAAAAGTAAAAAACATGTTAAAAGAAAAAGTTAAAAAAGTGTAATAAAAAGTTAAAATGTCGAGGGGGGGGGGCGTTAAAACATGCACAGAGGTTAAAAAATATTAAAAACACAAAGATGTTGAAAATATGGGAGAGGGTTAGGGTTTGGGGGGCTTGTACTTTTTAGGTTTCTTCTATAGTTCTTCATTTTTCCCCAATTTGAAAAAAGTTAATTCCCAAATGTGTAAAAGTGTGTGTGACTTTAAATGTCTGTAAGAGTGTGTGTACGTATATCTGTGTGCGTGTACGTGTGTGTGTGTGTGTAAAACTGTGCTCAGATCAGTGTATGAGCACATGAGAAAAAGATGTGCAGTTTCCCCGCAGCGGAAATTCCCTTCAGCCAATCAGAAGGCAGCTTTGGGAAAGCGACAGGTTTCGCAACCAATTGGTCTCTTGGCTTCCTGTTTGTGGGTGAGGCTTGCTGCAGCGGTAGGCGGGGCCTGCTTGCAGTGGCTCATGTTGTTCCACAGCTGTTTTTTTCTCCGTGGACTCCGTTGAAGAGTTTGCACCGAACTGGATCCACACGAAACCAGCCTTCAGGTGGAACCGGATCCAGGAGAAGGGGGTCCGGGTTCTAGCCTTTCAGGTCCAGTTGGAGATTTGATTTCTGTTGAACTTTTTCTGTTTAAACTTGGATCATGAAGGAAAAGTCTGGACCGGGTTCAGAGGACCAGGTGGGTCTGGGGGACTGAGCGGTTCGGGTACTGTGAAGAGAGGTCCGAACCGGCGGAGGAGGGAGGGAGGGAGGGCTAAGCGGAACCAACAGGATCCGGACTGGCTTAAGGAGACTGGATCTGTGTTCCAGTTCTGGACTTAAACCCTTAGTGAAACTTCCGAACTAACTCCGACTTCACAGTTCACTTCAGTTCTGGACTGTGGAGCTAAAACCCTTAGGCCTTAACCCTACCCTTAACCTTTAGCTCTACGTTGAAACCCTATCCTTAACCTTTAACCCTACCCTTAAACATTATCCTTAAAGCCTACCCTTAAACTCTAGCCCTGGCCTGAGCCCTTATCCCTACCCTTAACCCCTAGCACTACCCTTAAGATGGTTCAGAGTGGCACTGTCCAGCGGGAGAGTGTGTTCCGCTGGTTCTCCACCCTTGGCTCCGCCCCCAGAGCAGAGTTCCTGGTGGGGCTGTTGGACTTGTGTGTCCCCATAGAGCTGCGCTTCCTGGGGACCTGCCTGGAGGACCTGGCCCAGAAAGACTACCAGAGCCTTCGAGACGCCGAGGTGAAAGCCAACACGCCGGCCGATCTGAGTGCGCTCACCAATCTAACGGATGCTGTGGTGCGCAGTAAGCTGCTGGTGTCTCTGGCCCTGCTGAGCACCCACAACCGGGAGGGGGCAGGGGTCCTATTCCGGACACTCACCCACATCCACACCGTCATCAACAACTATGGCCTTCAACTGGACCGTGGAAGGACAGGAGAGGAGGTGCTGCTGCTGTTTACCATGGCCTCCCACCACCCCGCCTTCAGCTTCCACCAGAAACAGGAGCTGAGGAGACAACTGGAGGTGCTGCAGGTGAGAGGGAGAAGGCGCTGGATGAGGGTGGGGGTGGTACTCCTGCTCTTTACCATGGCCTCGCACCACCCTGCCTTCAGCTTCCACCAGAAACAGGAGCTGAGGCGGCAACTAGAGGTGCCGCAGGTGTTGGGGTCAGAGGTGCTGGTTACCATTACCAATTTATCAAATTTGAGCCAATTTATCAAAAAATTAAACTGATAAGTGAATGAGTGACAAAGGGTTAAATGTTTAATCCTTTTAACCTTTAATCCGAGGGACCTTGAACTCTTCCTGGAACCCGGGGGTCTGGTATCCTGGTCCTCCAGGACCCACTATCCTACAGGGTTTAGTCACAGGCATTTTGTTGAAGATGGGTTGATCTTTGTGATGGTCAGGGGTGGCCAACCCTGGTCCTCAAGAGCCACAATCTGGCATGTATCCATAATCCAGCACACCTGACAATCATTATCATTCTTTTGCAGAACTTGATGATAGGTTGATCATTTGAATCAGGTGTGTTAGAAGAGGGATACATCTAAAACATGCTGGATTGTGGTTCTGGAGGCCCAGGGTTGGCCACCCCTGTAGGACCTGGGTTACAGAGCTCTGGGTTTAACCTGTATGACTAGGTTTACAGCGCTCTGGTCTAAACCCTGTAGGACCTGGGTTACAGAGCTCTGGGTTTAACCCTTAAATGTAAAGACACTTTCATTTAAGTCAGTGATCTTCAACCCTGGTCCTCAGGGTCCACTGCAGCAGAGCTTGATGACGAGGTGATCATTTGAATCAGGTGTGTTGGAGCAGGGTTACATCTAAAACATGCAGGACAGTGGACCCTGATGACCAGGATTGAAGACCACTGATCAAAGTGTTTTTTCTGTGTCCCTGAACTCAACCTTCGACATCCTGTTG
The DNA here is from genome assembly GCA_020466265.1 of Siphamia tubifer. Classification (NCBI taxonomy): domain Eukaryota; kingdom Metazoa; phylum Chordata; class Actinopteri; order Kurtiformes; family Apogonidae; genus Siphamia; species Siphamia tubifer. The sequence goes on from CM035788.1 coordinate 39,949,177, forward strand.
TCAGCTTGTCAAGGTAACAGACAAGGCTGACTGCTGTTTCGTGAGTTAAATATGGGATGTTGTCATGGTAACAGACTAAGCTGACTTTGTTGTTTCATTATGGGATGTTTGTGGCATTTGACATGTTTAAACTTGGTGAGTTTCCTTGTTTTATTTCCACTGATAAATGTAATTAAACACATGTCTGCCTTTGTTTTTGTAATTAGGGGCATTAATCAAATATTATATATCCCAGTATATTATGATACTGTTAACAAGGGGATTATTTTCCTGTAAGTATTAAATAATACCATTATAAGTGTGTGTGTGTGTGTGTGTGTGTGTGTGTGTGTGTGTGTGTGTGTGTGTATATATTATAAAGAAGAAAAAATAATTATACCATAAAACTACACAAACATTCTTATTGGATCAGAACAGGATTCGATGCTAGATCACAAAATCTTTTCATCTGTATAAACTTACAACTTAAATTATGTTTTACAGATGTAAATGGTCTACACTTATATAGCGCTTTTCCACCTTCATGGTGCTCAAAGCACTTTACATTCACCCATTCACACACACACACTGATACACCAGTATGTTTTTAAGGTTCTGTCAGTCCTACTGGGGGTCTAAGTCAGAGTTCAGTGTCTTGACATGTGGACAGCCAACCTCTTGGTCATTGGGCAACCCAGTCTACCAACTGAGCCACAGGAACCCCATATATGTTACAGTCCCCTGCTGAAATGTTGAGTCTGTTTGTTCATAACTAACATAGTAACACTGTTTTTGTACAATCCCAACAAAGGAACTAACACTTGCCTCTGACACAAAAAACACACTTTAAGAAAGACTTAAATAACTGTTATTCAATAAAAAACAGCATGATTAAATTAAAAAATGTAAACAGGAAGATAAAAATGAAAATAAACCACTGTAATTTCTGCATTTGAATAAATACATAAAAAATATTGATACAGTACTAGCGATACAGTATCATGCATTGAAATATCATGATATATTGGAGAGCTGATATTTTCTTACAGCCTTAATTTTATGTGTTTCCAGTTTTGGGAAAAATGTACAGATTTTTAAATTCGCCTACTTTGATTTACAGTATAAGGCTTTAAACCCAGCAAATGCATACATACATGCAAAAATGTTTACAAAAATATATCAAATAAATAAATTAAAAGAAATTAAAAAGTTAAACAAAATGATAAATACAATTAAAAAATAATACCTTAACAATAAATAAGTAATAAATAAATAATACATAAATATAAACAATAAATACATACCATATGTAAATTTTTCCTTCTACCAACTGTTTCTTCGTATCTTTCAGGTGAGTGTTGGAGGCAGAGTTGAAGCCCAGGGGCCAACGCCCACAACAGTCTGTTACGCTCAACCTCATCATCACTATCGCCAACAGGCCACGCCCCTCCCGCTAGCCTCTCTGTCACCAACCACCTGCCTGGCCCACCTGCCACTGTCTCCCTGCCAGCCTTGCCACGCACCCCAACCTAGCCACACCCACTGTAACTGCTGGCACAAGGTAACACACACATACTAGCAGAGGGTGGGGCTTAAATAGCAACATTCACATGAGCAGGGGGCGGGGCTTAAACAGCAGCATTCCTACAAGCAGAGGGCAGGGCTTAAGCAGCAGTGTTTGTATGAGTAGAGGGCGGGGCTTAAGCAGCAGTGTTCATATGAGCAGAGGGTGGGGCTTAAGCAGCAGTGTTTGTATGAGTAGAGGGTGGGGCTTAAGCAGCAGTGTTCGTATGAGCAGAGGGCGGGGCTTAAGCAGCAGTGTTCGTATGAGCAGAGGGCAGGGCTTAAGCAGCAGTGTTTATATGAGCAGAAGGTGGAGCTTAAGCAGCAGCGTTCGTATGAGTAGAGGACGGTGCTTAAGCAGCAGCGGTCATATAAGTAGAGGGTGGGGCTTAAGCAGCAGCGTTCACATGAGCAGAGGTCGGGGCTTAAGAAGCAGCAAGCAGAGGGTGGGGCTTAAGCAGCAGCATTTGTATGAGCAGAGGGCGGGGCTTAATCAGCAGTCTTGACATGAGCAGAGGGCGAGGCTTAAGCAGCAGTGTTCATATAAGCAATGGATGGGGCTTATGTAGCAGCGTTCGTATGAGTAGAGGGCGGTGCTTAAGCAGCAGCGTTCATATAAGCAGAGGGCGGGGCTTAAGCAGCAGCATTCGTACCAGTTGAGGGCGGGGCTTAAGAAGCAGTGTTCATATAAGCAATGGACGGGGCTTATGTAGCAGCATTCTTATGAACAAAGGGCGGGGCTTAACCAGCAGTGTTTGCAAGAGAATAGGATGGGGCTTTCAGGAACATCAGTTTAACTCTTCACTATCCAGTTGTGCTTATTACGCACAATTTACACCAGGGGTACCCAATCCTGGTCCTCGGAAGCTACTATCCTGCATGTTGTAGATGTATCCTCCTTCCAACACACCTGATTCAAATGATAAACCTCTCATCAAGCTCTGCAGAACACTGATAATGACCATCAGGTGTGTTGGTCGAGGGATACATTGAAAACATGCAGGATAGTAGCTCTTGAGGACCAGGAATGGGTACCCCTGCTTTACACTGTATTGAAAAAAAACCCATCATATTATTTTTAAAAATTTAAATAAGGTCAGAATTCAAATGTTTTTTTTCCCCCATTTTTTCCAAGATAATTTTTCCATGATCTTTAAAATTCTTGACAGCAACTAAAATGTACACATTATAAACAAAAGAAAGTAACAAGACTAGCATCCGTCTCCCAAATGTGGATAAAACCCTCTATTACTTCCATCAACACAGTTTTTGATCCATAAGACATTAAAGCACAAATCATGAAAAAATTGCATTAAAAATGGTTTGTTTACTTTATAAACACAGTATTTAAAGGTTTAAAAGCAGTGAAAATGATTGAGTATTTGGTATTTTTATTTACAGCTCAAGTTGATGAAATAGAAAAAAGTAAAAGATTAAAAACAAACTATGAAAATAGATGACATTCAACAGTGTGTTTTTTTATGCACACTTGTGCTGTGTTCCAATATTTATACTGTTCATGAATACACTTACACACACTACATTTTCTGTACTTACTAAGTGTGCATAGTTCAGTGGGTGAGTTCTGTTCTGGCCCGACAAAGGACGTTGGAAAACGCTCAAAAGTTAAACTTCCCTGGTCTGCTGATTTTCCCCAGCATAAAAAAATGAAATACAATTTTATGTATGTGTGTATATATGTATGTATATATATATATATATATATATATATATATATATATATATATATATATATATATATAATGTGAGAATTGTTTCAAATTTAATCACTTTCTTCTTTCCACTCCTTTTTGAGCAGTACATGTTGAAAAAAAAGGAAGACAAGGGCTATTGTTTTTGGTTCAGTTGTTTTTGTTTGTCTGTTAATCAGTAACTTTACACAAAATGTCCATGACATTTTTAGGAAAGTGTGAGGTGGCCCAGATTCCATTCAATTTTGGAGAATGTAGGTCAAAGTTCAAAGGACAGTCACCAAAAATATGTTTTCACAATGATCAGAGATAGAACAAATGAGGAATTTCCTTTTTATTCCTGTATACTCAGTTTTACATATAGTTTCTTTTTGCTCTCACTGTTGATGTGCATTGGCATCAGAACCTTGAAGGACAAATTTGAAGACTCAAGGTCAAAGGTTAAAGGTCACTAAAACTATACCAGATAATCAGTCCAGATAGAGACTTAGTTACTATCACTGACAGATAGGAACCCTGGCAACGGCTTCAAAATGATGTAATGACCTTTGACCTTGAGTGACCTTGAAGGGTCAAAATCAAGGTCACATGATTTTGAATGGTTTTAACTCCAAACAGGTGCCAATTACTCAGATTCAATTGTTGACCTTGGCGACCTTATAATGTCAATATAGTATCATGGAATGAAATATTGCAGAACTAATATTTTCTTACAGCCCTAGTGATAACCACATGAGAATGAGAAAGTCTCACCATGTTTTTAAGGGTTCATTCTAATGAGCGCAGATAGAACAGGATCTGTGTGTTTCCTCCACATGACCTCTGACCCTTGACCCCTGAGGCAGATATAGAAAGTAGAAGCTAAAAAGACACACAAAAGCCCAAAGGTGGTGTTTCTTCTGCTCCTTCTTTTGTGCTGGGGTGTGTTTGTGCCTGTGGATCCTACCCAGACGAGGGGGGGGGGGGGCACTACCAAAACATGTGTGAGCAGCAGCGAAGGGAAAGTACCGGCTCAGAGCAGTGCTTGTATTTAGTGTTTTGTTGCCCTTGGCTCCTGCTTTAGTGCAGGTCAGCACATTTCTGTAGGCTGAAATCAACCCTGTGTGTGTGTGTGTGTGTGTGTGTAGGTTCTAAATGCTCTGTGCAGCTCTGTTTCCTTCCTTCAGAGCTATGAAGCAGTGGCATATGTACATGATCTACTGTAGACAGGCTTTCAGTGATTCAGTTTGGGTTAAGGGGTATAGAGTAAAGGTTTGGGTTAAGGGTTAATGCTTATTTATTTTTATTTATTTATTTATTTAACCTTTATTTAACCAACAAATATCCCATTGAGATTAAGGCTACGTTTATACGGTGGTGATGAAAACAGAAGACACAAACGCTTATTTTTATTTTATATTTAATCTTTATTTATCCCATTTCCGCTCTACTTCCTAAACTCCTCCCACCAATGCTTTTCACTTACATTCTGGCTTGTCCAGTTTGTTTTGCTAGCTAGCTCCAATATTAAGACAGTGACTCAGTGAGATAAATAATGGATAACTTCAAGAGTAAAAGTGGTTCGGGAACTACGTGTGCTGTGGTTGGTTGTAAAAAAAACTCAAGAAAACACCTGAACGAATAGTTAGAGAAGGTTTTGACTACAAACCTGCCACGAAGAGGCAAATTCATGCCCTCCCTGTCTGGAATATGCACTTGCTTCACCCAGCCAAAGAGGCGACAAGTCACAGAGCAGACCACTGTCTCCCCAAAGAAATTTAAATTTGATGGTAAGTTCAGCAACTTAGCTATGAAATGAAAGCTTTAGCTATGAAACTGACAATACTGTTAATTGTGAAGACGTTATCATACACCAACATTGCTACTGGTGTTTTATTAAAACAGTTGATTGGAGATGGGACAAACAATGTTCACCATATAAACTAATGTTCATAGACAGTAGAGCTAATGTTACATCATGGCTTGTATGTGTACAATGGGTTTGATAGATAGATACAGTGCTTTGTGTGTAGGGTTATCAAACGTCCCTTGAAATTTGCTTTCAGATACACAATAATGATTGTGTTCGTATGACATAAGTAGGGATGTGAGTTTTGGTCCAAACCACTATTCAAAATTAATTTCCATGACCCACAACTTCCACAGTCAAGTGCCAGATTTGATTTTGAATAAGGAGAAATATATTATTTATTTTATTTTAACTTTCATAACATTTTATTTTAGTTTCAATTTGTAGAGGGAGACGTTTATTAAGAAGGTCATTAAAAGAAAGAAGTTCATTAAAAGTTAACGCTTACAGAGTTATAAAATCCATGTGCAACTAAGTTAAATAAAAGTCTGTTATCCATTCATATCATTTGTAATTTAGTTTTCTTAAAATCTTGTCTCGATCTTGTGAACCCAATCTCATGTCCAAGCTGAGTGTCTCGTCACACCCCTACTAGAGAGGAATAATACACTTAGGAAAAAAATCTTGAGTAAGGTTCTTATAATTCATAATAACTGAAATAAGTGCAAGTTCTAGAATTGGCCTTGAGAACTCTAAAAAGTGCCTAAAAGTGCCCAAAGAAATCAACTCAGTTTACAGTCTTTCTGTAACTGATTCCATGCATGAGATGCAGAAAAAGTAAAAGTCTTTTGACCCATTTATGTTCAGGCAAATGGAACAGACACCAAAATGCAAGCACTTGAAGGCAGAGAATACGTTTCAGAATTTCTCTTTTCAATTAATGCATAAATGTATCCAGGCAAGAGGCCAAGTATTGCCTTGTATATAAATAAGTACCAATGGACCTTCTGGAGGCCAGAGCAGGACATCCCACCCCAGAGTACAGTTCACAGTTGGTAACAAGTATTCAGGGAATGCCTAATCTCACTCCTATTTTCCCAAGTTTCTATGACAACCCATTTATGAATTAGATCCAATAATGTAACTTTGACCTTTGTGCTGAATGCGACCTTGACCTTTGACCTTGTGCAATATTGATGATTTCATTATATGTATATGCGTCAGTGTGTGTAATATTATAACATATCTAGTATTAATTAAGCTATATCATGATATGTTTATGCTTCACACATACAAAAAGTGTTTCAGAAATTAATTTTGCAACATGTCACCATTGACCTCCACAGATCTCAACAAACTATTGGTCATATGTGATAATGTCAATTGTGAGAATTGTAGATATCTTCCTTCCACATCATTCCGTATCAATCTGAAAGTGCTGTCACCTTCCATTCCTGAGTTATAACTGAAAATGTGATTTTGACCTTTTAGTTAATTGTGACATTGACCTTTGACCTTTACTCAAATGGATCGTTGCATCTGATGTGCATTAGCTACATGTATATGCCCATGTCATTTCATGATAACATCTCAAGCATCCATTGAGTTATAGTATATGTGACCCGCCACCACGAAACCAGGCATAAGTCGCGCTGAGCCGTTCAGAGCTACAGCCAAATTTAGGCTGGAAGGTTATTTGTTATTTGTGTTTACACCTTATCAAAAACCGGTACCTTAACACCTCTATGTTCAGTTCCTGTGGTCATTACATTGAAATCGAGTCAATAAAGGTGTTTATTGAGTCAATTATTTAAGCGGCGACAAAAGTTTAAGGATTGCTGAGCAAAGACAAAGACGACTTCCACCTCTTTTCGCCGAACAAAATGATCTCCGTTCCGTGCGTAAACATCCAAGTGTTCGGTACGAGGTAAAAGCTTATATTGAATGCTCTTGTCCAATGGCGTAAGCCAAATGATTATAATACGTTGCAATTCTGTCCTATTATTACAATATATAGAACTTCTGTGACATGTCCATCAGAGTGTCCTTTAACATCTGTGAATATTTTTTGTCAATCGGATACGAATTATTATACATTGCTAAAGACTTCCTACCCCAAAACAGTCCAAAACTTTAACGGACAATATCTAAAAATATGCAAATTGCATAATAGGTCCAACTGTGGATATTAAAATGACCATAACTTTGGTTCTACTTATGATAGAAACATAATTTTTTCACCATCTTAAACCGTAGTTTCCACTCTACCAATCTACACAGATAACTCAGTTTTGATTTCCAGACACTTATGCCTGGTTTCGTGGTGGTGGGTCACATATGTCTCTGCAGGGACACAGACACACACATTGTGATTACAATAATATCTCCCAACCAATTTTGGGTGAGATTAAAAAACTTCAAGGAATCATGGGAGACAGGGTCAACCATCTGAAGGTAATGAGCAGAAGCACTCTTGTAGAAAACATCTCTGTAATCCAATATTGATAAAAACAAATTCAGCAACAAAACACTTTTTTATTTTAAATGAAAAACACAATTTGTTTATGAAACAAAGCCTCAGTTTCCTTACAAGATTCTTGAAAGTGAGGGAGTGGTCAATCAAGACCCCACATTTTTATATGTGTGGACCACCTCAATGACCTCAATGACATTCAAGGTTAAGGGTTGAATTCACCTGTCAAGTGTCGTCTCCGAAGTGGGCCGTAAGGAGATATTAAGCACACTTTTGCTAATCCCTAATCTTTAACCCTAACCCTTAACCTCTAACCTTAAGGGGGACACCAAGGGAAAGCTGCTATTGACAACTCTGTGCTCTGTGTCCAGGGGTCAATTTTTGTCAGTAGGTTTAACCTTTGATCTTTGCTCTCCATCCAGAGCAGAGAAGCTGCCTCAGTGTCTGGCCTTGCTTTAGGGGTCATTGTGGGACAAGGAGAACCAGCGGCCAGCAAGGACCCTCCCCTTCCTCACCCAGATGTCCCACCTCCTTCTCCAGCTCCACCTCCAGCTCCTCCTCTTCCTGCAGTTCAAGGCCAGGAGGCAGCAGCACTGACCAAGAGCCACCAGAGAACTCCAAAAGGTACTGGGGAGCAGGGTGCTCAAAAAGGGTGTTGGTTGGTGTGTGTGTGTTTCTTATATATAAGAAAAACACTTCCAATATTTATTTCAGTTCTTTGTGTTTTTCTTTTCTCCAGTGTTGATTGACAGAGTCATGCACAGAGGAATCACACCCAAGGCTGAAGACCATGCCCACTTTGTGTTTGAGGTAAGTTCTACCAGAGGGACTATGTGAGAGCGATTGAATAATGGATCAGTAGTGGAAACTGCTATAGAAATATTATTATAATTATTATTATTATTGCAGACACATATTTATTTTTCTGAACCTTTATCCTCCCGCTCTGACCCCTCAGGTCAGCTGGTCAGATGGACTGATGTCATCTGTGATGCGGACGGCTCAGGAAGTGAAGGATCTGCTGTTCCAGGTCAGAATAAAAAAATAAAACATAAACAATAAAACGGGGCGCCGTATAGTCACCATGTTCACAAAAATTTACCGCCAAAGAAAATGAAAGCATTATAAAAAGAAAATATGCTCTGAAAGTTGTTTTTTACTTAATTTAATATGTCTTTTGATGATTTTACACATATTTGATATGTTTGTCGGTTCCTAACATTGTCCTTCAGCACTGGACATTTATTTATTTCTTCATGTATTTATTAATTACTCATTTTCTTGATTATTTTATAAAAAAATTTTAACTTGTTGATTTTGTTTTAGTTCATTTTATTGGTTATCCCAAAGCCAAATTTGGTCTGCCTTTTCTTCTTATTTTATGTCAGTAAAAGGTTTGAAAATATGTTATGGGTGAGACCTTTTTTCCAGAGAACTTTGGTTCATCAAAATAAGAAGGAAGGTCCAGACAGACTATTTTAGGCTCAGGATTTAAATCAGAAACCAGTGTTGAGAAAAAGTCAAAAGTGGGGGAAAAAACAAACAAACAAAAGGGTCAGAAAATATGCAGAGGGTCAGTCCATTTGTCCATCTGTCCATTTTCTGCTGCTCTTTTGTCCAGATCTTTCAAGCAATCTAGCGATCATTTACAATTTACTGTATATTATCATATTGGTTTCTTTTACACACCTTCTAGTCCAGGCAGGAGTGGAGTAACCACAATGACCCAATAAACCTGTAAAGGTCAATGTCTTAGGTTTTAGCAACTATTGGATTTTTTTCCATAGCACAAAGTTTAAGAGACACATTGTGCTCCCTTAAGTTAATAAGGGATATTTTGAAAGTTTGTGTTCTTATAGATAGATAGATAATTGTATTTTCAGTGATCCTGAAAAAAGGTAATTAAACCTGTGTGTGTGTGTATCTTTTGTTTTGTGTTTTTTTAACAGCTGTCACAAGCGTTTCCTGATGAAAATATGGAAAAGTTTCTCCCTCAGTCCATGGAAGTGGATCCCAGGTCAGTCCCAGGAGCAGATTTTTAAATTTATTTTATTTTATTTTATTTTATTTTATTTATTTTTTACTTTGAAGGGTCCAAATAACAAATTCTCAATAATTGTCACATTTTTAACACTTTAAATAATGTGTTTGTGATGTAAGCAAACCATTTCTTTCCATAAAAATTTGATTCCATATGATCAAATATATTCAATTATGTACATGTCCGTGATTCACACCAACATTGGTTAATGTACATTATTATTTCTGGAGCGAGGTCAAATATTCATGGATACAGTGGTACCTCTTCTTACGAAAAATCCAAGTTACAAAAAACCTTGACCTCAATTTTTTGTCTCTGAATACGAAAGAAAATTCTATTTATGAAAGGGAACTAAAACCTCCGAGACATAAATACAGTACTTTACTATATGTAACTACATAATGTACGGAAATACATCACATACGTACTGTACATAGCATCCCATTGCTATGAGAGAGCTACCCATGATACTTTTTGTTACCCTTTGACCCTCATTCATCACGGAGCAGCGGCTGCTGTGTCTCCCGGTAACACAGCCACTTTAACGATAATTTCACCACCTTTTTTCACAATGATCAGAGATAGGGCAAATCAGGAATTTAATTTTCATTCCTGTATACCTAGTTTAGCATATATCTTCGTATTGCTCTCACTGTTGATGTGCATTAACATTTGGACACATATGAAGAATCTAGGTTAAAGGTCACAACAAAGATCAAAATTTAATTTTGAATATACATTTTGAACTCTTCATCTTACAGACTTCCAATGAGCACCAAAATACTGGTCTTTCAATTCTGCAACTTCTGTGTATGTATTTTGACCTATTGTTGACCAAAGAGGTCAGAGGTCACTGGGGCAATACCCAAAAACTCAAACCCAGACAATAACAGAAAAAAGTGGAGATAGAGCCTTAATTACGATTATTGAAAGATGGGAAATCTGGCATTGGCTTCAAAATGATATCATGACCTTTGACCTTGACATGGTCATAATTCCAAAAAGAATGGTGATAAGTACTCAGTTACTATTGCTGACAGGTAGGAAACTACATGTAGGCTTCAAAATGGCATTCATGACTGCTGTAGTCTCACGTTTTGAGAGGGAGTTTAGATTTTTTTGGGACTTTCTCTTTTTTTATATATTTACTTTATTTTATTTATGTCTTTTCTGCTCTTTCTCCATCTGTCCTTGTCTTTGTCCAGGTGTCTGTCAGCTCTGCCCTCTCACATCCTCCAACATCACAGTGTCCACATGTTCTTCTCTTCCTCACCCCTCACCCCTTTACACTCCTCCTCCCCCCTCCTCCCCCCTTTACCCTGCCCCCCCCACACTGCTCCTGTGGCTCCCACCTACCCATTCACCTCCGGCTCAGGTCAGTCTGTCCTCTTCTTCTTCTGTCGTTTATAAATCCAGCACATGGCTTCTCAAATAACTGAAGGGTTGATAGTTCCAATCCCACTCTATCCAAGTCGGTATGGTCTAGTCATTTCGGTGTGTCATTAGGAAGGCCCCTCTCCCTCCTGCCTCCAGTATCACATATATGGTGGTGGTGTGTGTGTGTGTGTGTGTGGGGGGGGGGGGGGGGGGGGGCATTTGGGATCAAATAGCGCCAGAGTCTCAGGAGCGGAGTGGTAGACTCCCACCATGACCTCACTAAACTCCTCCCACACATGAGTTTTTACCTAAGTAACCATGACGACTACACTCCACTTGGCCCGCCACTACCAGTCAGCTGTGTCTGCATACCTACAGGATAGTCATGCCGTGTAGACCACACCCTGGAGACAACATACTCTAGACCACATTCTGTAGGCCACACCATGTAGACCACACGCTCTAGACCACACCTTGTAGATAACGCACTGTAGACCACACTTTTTAGACCACACCCTGTAGGCCACACCCTCTAGATGACACTCTGTAGGCCACACCCTGTAGATCACACCTTTTAGACTAGGGATGGCGAAATTCATAAAAAATCTTAACCTGAGACTCATTAACTGGTTGGAGTCGGTCACTGAGAAAAGAAAACACTTGTTTTTCTAGCTCACACATGCACAGCATTTACGCACCGTGGCGCACTTCAGGACCTGGTCACACTAGGGCCGTTGTACCGTGCCCAGGTCCGGTTGCCACTAAAGTCTGAATTTTAAAGCTAGCGTGGATGTAATCAAGCTGCGCTTGGGCATGGATCCTCGGTCTGACCTGGTTGGAAGAGATGGGCCATGCATGCACATAGGCACGCAGAGAATGCAATGCATGAAATGTAACTGTGATGTAATCACGTACAATGTCATATAAAGCAAGCGACTATATACGTTTCCATTGTCGTAGAAATTACAATAATATTAGATATAAATATTTTAATGTTTGTAAGATTCTTTGGTTTTGAGTTTTGAGACAAAGCTGTAACAGGAAGTCAGACCTGAGTAATTTGCATACAAAGATAACCTCCATCCCTTAAGGGGGAAGGGGTAATCTACAGTATGACACAGCTGTCTCTTGGTTGACAACCCTCGAACAGAAAACCCCAACTCTACAGATACCTGGACCATGGAGAAGGGGCAGACGGGGAAGCTACTTAACTCATTCACTGCCAGCTATTTTCTGAACAGCCAGCCTCACAGTGCCAGCAGTTTTGGAGAATCTTGAGTGATTTTTTTAGAACCAAAGAATATTGAGTTTTATGACTTTGTAAACACAGAAAGTGTAGACTTCTATGAAACAACAAAAACAACACATAAAACAAGGTGTTTGATAGAAAAACAGTCATTTATTCATAAACATGCCCTAATCAGTGTACTATTTCTCTGTGTGTGATATGCTGTAAAACATTGTCCTGCATGTAACGCCACACGGCAGGAAACACACCACATCCTGGTCTCACTGCGGCAGCCGCTGCGCGCACAGACACGACACCTCCGTGTTGGCCTGGTCTTCTTGGGGGTGGGCATCAGCTTTTCCAGCCTGTGCCTCGCCATGTTGCCATCCAGCCTACTTTCAGGGTCCATGTTGTACGGTGCTCTGGGATTGTGTGTGCTTCGTCTGCCTGGGCCGTCTCCGCCTCCAGCACCCCATGCTGCTTCCCTGACCACATCCTCACGACCCTGCGTGTGAACTCCAAAAGTGACTTACATTGTTGTGGATTTCTGGCCCTATAAAGAACATATGCGTTAAACATGGCAATTTGGAACATGTAAGCCACAAACTTCTTTGACCAGTTTATGGACCTCCTTATGAAGGGGTAGTAGTCCACATTCTGGTCCAGTTTATCCACGCCATTCATGTTGGAGTTGTAGGCGATCACACACGCTGGTTTAAACTGGGTCACTCTATGTCTCTGCCCCCTCTGCCACACATCAACCCCTTCCATTCTGTCTTGGTGGCAGGTTGTCCCCATCTTCACGATTCGTTTGTCCTGCCAAGCTACCACCATCATGCGCCCATTGTGCCACACAATTCGTTCCCCTGCCCCCAGGTCAGACTTTTTGATATCCCGGATGATCAATGGCTCTCCCCTGTTTTTCCTGAGGGTTCCACAGACGTTTATCTGTGCTCTCAGTAAGCGTTCACACAGGGACACAGAATTATAGAAATTGTCCATGTAGACAGTATAACCATGACCCTGGAGACGATCAAGCAGAGAGAACACTATCTCTGGCAGAGTACTACCTTCACCCACATAAGGCCGCAAGTTGAAGCAGTACCTTGTCGCAGAGTCACACAGAATGTACGATTTTATACCATACTTCACCGGCTTTTGTGGGTTATACACTCGGAATGATAGGCGCCCCCGCCACTGCATCATGCCCTCATCAATGCAAATGTTTTTTCCTGGCTGGTACAGTTCTTTGCATTTCCCAACAAGATAATCTAACACTGGGCGGACTTTGTACATTTTATCAGCAGTATTTTGTGTGGCATTGTTGTTGAAATGGAGGAACCGCCATATAATTTGAAATCTGTTCCTGGACATTGTCCGGCTGAAATATGGTGTTGCATCTATTTCCTCTACACTCCAGTATAAGTCAAGGCTTGGCTTTTTGATGTAGCCAGTGAGGAAACTCAGTGCAAAGAATGTTTTCAGTTCTGGGACTGACACTGGCTTCCAGGCATTACCTCTGCTGTGTGGTAGCGCCTCAGGGTTGGCTTCAAAGTACTGACGAGCATACAAGTTTGTCTGATCGCGAATATGCTGCAGCAGCTCATCTGTCACAAACAGGTCTAGGTAATCGGCCGGCTCATTGGAGTCTAAGTCCGCAGCAGCGTTCTGAGGGCCCGGTGTTGCAGTAAACGCCAACCCCAGGGGTTCCCAGCTGGCTTGACACCAGCCCTGGTCCTGGTCCTGGTCCCAGCCCCTAGCTGATACACCTGTAAATGATGTACATATATAGGACAATAAATCATTCTTTATGATATTGAAGACGGAAAAAAACAAAAAACATTTATAACCTTTATATAACCTTTTACCTTTCTTTGTCCTCCACCAAGAGAAGGGATGGGGGCCCTGCTGGACCCACCACCTGTAACACATAATTACCATAATGATTAGCAACAGGTGCCCATAATACAACTGGAGGAAAATGGTGTTCATGTAACAAGGACTGAATGGGGGTTAATTCTTACTTCTGTCACGTCCATTATCGGAGCGATCTGGCTCCCGCTCCGGCGATGAGGCTGTGTTGGTGTCAGACGAACCAGACGGCAGCCATTCGTCTGACGTATCCGGGTCTGGTTCACTGGGATCCTCTGAACCGGATTCACCTGGGCCATGCTGGTGCCCTCGGTCCTTCGAAGGCACATGGTGCGCACCACACCCGCTCACTCTGCCATTCTTCTTTGCTGGGTATCTCCGACCTACTCTCCCTTCTCTTTCCCCCTCACCTGCCGCAGTATCTCCTGAAATACTCCTAAACCTGCTTTCTTCCACCGCCAGCTGCCTCAGTTCGCTACATCTCCGCTTTTTCGCCATCTTCACTCAACCTCGTCCTTCTTCCTCTGCCAACACCAGTCCAACAAAATTTCAGCTTCACTCTGGTAGTACCATGCCTCTGGTGGGACTTAGAAAAATTTAAGCTTCACTCTGGTAGTACCATGCCTCTGGTGGAACTTAGAAAAATTTAACATTCACTCCTGGTAGTACCATGCCTCTGGTGGGACTTAGAATAATTTCAGCTTCACTCCTGGTAGTACCATGCCTCTGGTGGGACTTAGAAAAAGTTCAGCTTCACTCTGGTAGTACCATGCCTCCATGCCTCCACTTTAGAAAGTCCAACTTTCAGACGTAGCGAGTTTTGCCTCTTGGTAGTTGCTGGGGACCCATTTTCAGAAAAATGACAAAGTGTCTATTTTGCCACACGTGATCGAGTTTTGCTTCTTGGTAGTTGCTGGGGCCTCCCCATTCAAAGTCAATGGAGACACCTTTCGCATAGTGCATTTAGCACTTTTCTGGGAGGTATTTTTTCACGTGCTTCCACGATTTTGGAAACCACGATTTTAAGTGGTGTTCCTCCAGGCGCAGGCAGGCAGGATTCGCAGGGTACCTTCCCCGGACCAAAATGAAGGGACATCTGTTCTCTTTTGTTGCTTTTTCCCCTGCCAACCTCCGGAAGTTAACAGCAAACCTCCAGTGGGACTTGCTTCACCCCGGTACTACCATGCCTCTGGTGGGACTTAGAAAAAATTTGGGTTCACTCTGGTACATGAGTGAAACATGCCTCCAGTTTAGAAAAATGACAGAGTCCCACTTTCACACGTAGCGAGTTTTGCCTCTTGGTAGTTGCTGGGGACCTGGAGCCCCATAGAACCAGGGGTAAAAAGGCTGGGCCTTGAACCAGCCTGAAGGCCCCATTCTGGGGCAGAGTAGAGCAACATATGGACCCCTGTGAAAAATGACAAAGTCGAACTTTCACACGTAGCGAGTTTTGCCTTTTGGTAGTTGCTGGGGACCTGGAGCCCCATAGAACCAGGGGTAAAAAGGCTGGGCCTTGAACCAGCCTGAAGGCCCCATTCTGGGGCAGAGTAGAGCAACATATGGACCCCTGTGAAAAATGACAAAGTCCAACTTTCACACGTAGCGAGTTTTGCCTCTTGGTAGTTGCTGGGGACCTGGAGCCCCATAGAACCAGGGCTCAGGAGGCCAGGCTTTATACCCAGCCTCAAGGTCCCATTCTGGGGCACACTAGCCGGGCACGTGGACCCCTGGAGCCCCATAGAACCAGGGCTCAGGAGGCCAGGCTTTATACCCAGCCTCAAGGCCCCATTCTGGGGCACACTAGCCGGGCACGTGGACCCCTGGAGCCCCATAGAACCAGGGCTCAGGAGGCCAGGCTTTATACCCAGCCTCAAGGCCCCATTCTGGGGCACACTAGCCGGGCACGTGGACCCCTGGAGCCCCATAGAACCAGGGCTCAGGAGGCCAGGCTTTATACCCAGCCTCAAGGCCCCATTCTGGGGCACACTAGCCGGGCACGTGGACCCCTGGAGCCCCATAGAACCAGGGCTCAGGAGGCCAGGCTTTATACCCAGCCTCAAGGCCCCATTCTGGGGCACACTAGCTGGGCGCGTGGACCCCTGGAGCCCCATAGAACCAGGGCTCAGGTGGCCAGGCTTTATACCCAGCCTCAAGGCCCCATTCTGGGGCACACTAGCCGGGCGCGTGGACCCCTGGAGCCCCATAGAACCAGGGGTCTAACCCTGGGACCTATACCCGAAAAAAGGCTCCCTATCCCCGGCCACAATCTAGACACACCCGGCCCCTACAGGACCTCCAGGGACCGACCACCCCAGTCGGTCCCTGGTACCCCAAACTTAAGCCCCCTCCTCAGGCTAAACCCCTTAAACCGGCGCCGTAAGTCAACCAGAGCCTTGGTACTACAAAACGAAAAAATATCAGAAATCCACACAATACTTTGAAAAATTTCCACAAGGAAATTCCACACTTTGCCACACGTAAACGGATTTTGCTCTTTAGGAGTTACTAGGGCATCACTATTCAAAGTCAACAGGGACACCGGCTGCATAGTGCATTTAGCACTTTTCTGGGAGGTATTTTTTCATGTACGTCCACGTTACAAGGAACGAGAGTTTTAACTGGTGGTGCTCCAGTTTTATGGAGGCATGGTACTACAAAACCACACTGGACTTATACCTTTATATTATATAAATATATATGATTATACCTTCATATGCAGCCCCAGAACAGAGCGTTATGGGCGGATTAAACGCGGGGCTTCAGACCGCTGATCCCCGGTCCGTTGAGAGGGGGCACATGCTCCGTTGTTCTGCCCCATAACAGAGCATTATGAGCGGATTAAACGCGGGGCTTCAGACCGCTGATCCCCAGTCCGTTGAGAGGGGGCACATGCTCCGTTATTCTGCCCCATAACAGAGCATTATGAGCGGATTAAACGCGGGGCTTCAGACTGCTGATCCCCGGTCCGTTGAGAGGGGGCACATGCTCCGTTATTCTGCCCCATAACAGAGCATTACGAGCGGTTTAATTTACCTGGGCTTTACACCATGGTTCCGGGACATTTTAGGGGTCCAAACTGCTCAGGAGGATCTAAAATATCGGAGCACTTGGAAACCAGTCTGGTTTTCAGTGACAGGCTGCGCGAGACCGCTCCCCGCCCCTCGCCCGTGATTGACGTATATATGCGTCGATGGCAGTGAGCGTAAGTATTTCAATTGACGTATATATACGTCAATGGCAGTGAGTGAGTTGATGTGTGTGTGGGGAAACGGCCTTTAAATGGTAAATGGTCTGCACTTTTATAGCGCTTTTCCACCTTCATGGTGCTCAAAGCGCTTTACATTAGCTTCACATTCACCCATTCACACACACACACATATACCAGTAGGTTTCTAAGGTCAGTCCAACTGGGGGCCTAAGTCAGGGTTTAGTGTCTTGCCCAAGGACAATTCGACATGTGGACAGCCAGAGCTAGGACGTGAACCGCCAACGTCTCGGTCATTGGGCGACCCACTCTACCATCTGAGCCACAGTGGTTTTCCACATGCACTCAAGATGAGAGACGATTGACTTGGATACAAGAGATTTGTGACTTCTGTAACTTTAAAAGTAATTTTATGTACTGAAATAAGTTGTAATACTGTAACTGATTGTAAACTATATTTGTGATATTAAAATAATGAGAAGACTCAAAGAAAGTTAATCTTATCAGGTCAGCTCATAGGCCATAGATCTTAATTAAGTAGGGTTTTAACTATGGTTAATTATAAAATATTAGTACAGTATAATTTTATTAACACACCATACAACAACCAGAGTGTCCATATCAACAACAATATGATGCTTTGCTTTTTAACACGAGTCAAACTGTGAGGTAGAGCAATGGTATATTCACAGCTCATTTTAAACCATCATACATAGAGAAAACATTAGATGTTACAGTAAATTATGCTGCTAAATATGGTGAAAAAACTTATTTTGCTGTAGTCCACCGGTCATGTCATTTTAAGTATACCTGTCAGATGGATAACACAACTTATCCACTGCCCTTTTGGGTTTCATGGTGGCAACTTGCTATCTGAGTCTCTAGCTGCTAGTTCTAGAAGTTCTATTACCTCACGTCAGCTTTGTGTTTTGTTTATGTTTTGAGTAAAACTTCCAAACTGGTGCAAAATGGTCATACCACATAGATTAATTGAGCTTTGCGTTTGCTATTAATAAATTCAGTCTTGTATTGCTAATGCTCAAATTCATAATTTTTTAAAGATATGCTATGGAGAGATCACAAAGCTTCCTCTTCATAGTTTACACTACAGTGCAAAACAATTTGTGCAGTGTAACATGCAGGCTGTTTTTTTTTTTTTTTTTAAACCAACAGCAAAAAATTATGACTGGACAATGTTGATGCAAACGATCGTCCGTTAACATCCCTATTTTAGGCCACACCCTGTAGACCACACCTTTTAGACCACACCCTCTGGATAACACCCTGTAGCCACATCCTATACGCCACAAATTTTGGACCTCACCTTTTAGACCACACCCTGTAGACTACACCCATGTAGACCACACACTGTAGACAAAACACGCATAGACCACGGCTGTAGGTTACACCCTCTAGACTACATCCTGTATGATTAAACATTTGTTCCTAGTTTAACTGTGCCTTTGTTTCCTTCAGGTCTTGGATGTTTGGTTCAGTTCAAAGGAAACAACAGGTCAGACTGATTGATTGATTGATTTTATTTGACAATCTCAGTTCTTGCATAAAAAGCAAATACATGATTTAGTTTGGGTAAACTGCACCACATACCCATTATGACTTTCATTCACACTATAATTGTCTACCTATGTACACACATATATTTACTTACTTAATTTACCTTTTTCTATCCCTTACCTTAAGTGATCTTATATGTATCCCTTAAATTTCCTTCCCTCATCTCCTCCCTCAGGGCAGTGTACAGGGTTGCCAGTGTTCAGCCCGTCGTCAGCACCCACAGCTCCATTATCAGCCACAGCTTCTCTCCCCCTTCCTCCCCTCTCCCTCCACCCCTCCCTCCCTCCATTCCCTCCCACCCTCCTCATTACTCTCCTCAGATGTCACCCCTGCCTCCAGCCCTGCCAATCCAGGGCTCTACGTCCTGCAGAGGGGACACCCAGCACCACCTCCAGTCCCAGTCCAGCGACCTGGCCCAGGCCCCACCCCTGGCTCACACTCAGCCAAGCCCCCACCCACATTCCCTGTCTTTCTCCCAGTCCCGTTCCCAGTCCCATTTGCAGACCCCGTCCTTGGCACTAGGTGGAGCTTCAGAGCCCAATGGCATCCTGGACTGGCTCCGGCGTCTGCGACTCCATAAGTACTACCCAGTCTTCAAACAGTTGACTATGGAGGAGGTGGGTTCTGGTTGGAGTTGGGTTTGGAGTTAGGGTAGGGTCGGGGTCAGGGTTGTGGTTAAGGTTGAGGTTAGAGTGGGGTTTGGATTGGGGTTAGATTAGGGTTGGGGTTAGGTTTGAGGTTGGAGTTAGGCACCATTTACTCAGATCAGTCTGCTTTTTGTGTTGTCTTTTATACAATGGGTTTGTTTTTGTACTAATGTGACTCATATTCAGTTCTTAGCTCTAACAGAAGAGGATCTGAATAAGTACGACCTGACCCAAGGAGCCAAGAAGAAGCTGAAGACTCAACTGGAGCTGCAGAAGTCAGTGGAGTAAGTGCAGGGGGTCTGCTCTGAGGGGAAACTGGGAACACTAGGGATTGTTTTTTTAAAATTATACTCTTACTTTAGACAGAATTAGAGTTAGGGTTAAGGTTCCACTCAGTTACTGGATAAACTGTAACCAAGATTTATCAGGAAATTGTAGATTTTCGTCATTGTCTACCACTTATCCGGGTCGCAGCCCAAGCAAAGAAGCCCAGACTTTCCTCACCTCACCTACCTTAGCCAGCTCTTCCAGGGGAATCCCGAGGCATTCCCAGGCCAGCTGAGAGATATAATCCCTCCAACGTGTCCTAGGTAGGCCCTGAGGTTTCCTCCCAGATGGACATGCCAGAACCACTGACGGAGGGCAACCATGGCGGAGTCCAACCCTAACCCTAATGGTCCGACTTACTACCAGCTACGTGGACCAAGCTCTTGCTCCTTCGGTACAGGGACTCAATGTCCCCTAGTAGGAGACCATCCACCCCATACACCTGCAGTACCCCCCACAGGATACCTCTGGGGACACGGTTGTAAGCATTTTCCAAATCCACAAAACACATATGAACTGATTGGGCAAACTCCCATGACCCCTCCAGCACCCCTGCGAGGGTAAAGAGCTGGTCCACTGTTCAATGTCCAGGATGAAAACCGCATTGCTCCTCTCCGATCTGAGGTTCCACCACCAATTGCTCCCCTCCACCCTCGGGACATAATTGAAGCTCTGCCAGAGGTGCGAGTTGAAGATCTGCCTGATCTGCCTTCTGCCAGGCAGACTACTTGCTTGGGTCTTCCAGGTTGGCACAGCGTCTTCCTCTGCCACCCAATCCAACTCACCACCAGGTAGTGGTCGGTAGACAGTTCAGCACGACACAACTACAAAGGCGATCATCGACTGGCGACCCAGGATCACCTGGTGCCAAGTGCACCGATGCGACATCCTTTTGTTTGAACATGGTGTTAGTTATGGACAAACTCTGACTTGCCTAGAAGTCCAATAACTGAACAGATCGGGCAGACCGTACTTCTCCTTCCAGGTCATGCTGTCATCATCCACGTGGGTGTTGAAGTAGGACAACAGAGTCTCCTTTCTCCTTTCATTCTCAGTCAAATTTCTGATTTGACTGAGATTGTTAATTAGACTGAGAACAAACCCTAACGCTCCAGCCTGAACTGACTCATGTGACCCTAATCCCTAACCCTCCAGCCTGGACTGAGTCATGCCAGTCCAGGCTGGAGGGTGGGGGTGACTGTGGCTCAGTTGGTAGAGCATGTTGTCCAGTGACTGAAGGTTCTGCGTTGGCGACCCGGCTCTGGGTGTCCACATGTCAAAGCGTCCTTGAGCAAGACACTGAACCCTGACAAAGGCCCCCAGTAGGACTGACAGAACCATACTGGTGTAGAAGTGTGTGTGTGTGAATGGGTGAATGTGAGGCTAATGTAAAGCACATTGAGCACCATGAAGGTGGAAATGCACTATATAAGTGCAGTCCATGTACCATTTACCCTGAGCCTCTAGCCTGGACTGACTCATGTGACCCTAACCCAAATAAATTCCAGAACTTTTCATTAGGGAAGAAACGCTGAAGTGGGCAAGGCTGAACGGGAATAGTTTGATCTGTATTGTTTCATGAAAAGACTGTGAAGACTGGGTTGGGGTCGTGTGAGTCAGTCCAGACTGGGAGGTTGGCATCAAAGTTGGAGTTAGGGTTGGGGTTGGGTAATGTCAGCACTGGGTTATCGTTATAGGGTTAGAGTTAGAGTTAGAGTTGAGATTTGGGTTGGGTTTAGGAATGTACATGTAGTAATGATAAAGTGAATCAGAATATTGGTAAATTTACACCTTTTTTCAGAAACGTCAGTTTTTTCAGGTTATTCACGTCTTTTTTGGGGGGGATGATTTGATTATTTGACTGGTTCAGCCCAGTTCAGATCAAATCTGGCTGAACTTTGATCATACACCTGGAAAACATCCTGCCCACATACATTTATCCATATTGTGTACTTGGTCCTATTAACAATTAACCGACTGTTCCGTTGACGGTAAAGGTCCACTCACTTTGCTGCAGTCAGGGATCACTCATTCAATGTCAATAGTTAACCAGCTGTGGGTGAGTGGAAGAGATAAGGTTTACTGAGAAAACGGCTGACAAAAACAGGACCAACACAAAAGCAGCTGGCAGCCCACAGATCCCCCCCACACACACACCGCACAAACACACAGATAAACAGATACACCCCCCCCAGCACAAGTGTACAGGTATGCCACATCACAACCCCCCCCTCTGTCTTTCAGACGCCAACATGCTCTTATTATCTCTTAATCCTGTTTCACTCCCAGTATCAACACTTTTCCTGCAGCAGAACAGACACGTGTGTGAGCATGTTTAAACATAAATGGAAAGTTCCAGCACTGCTTTTCCATCCTGGGGCTTGGACACTGGCTCCCCCTGGTGGAACACTCACTCCCCCTGATGGAACACACTGATTCCTCCATAGACCCTTTGCAACAGGCTTTTAATCCTTCACATTTCATAGTCTATTTTCATAGTCTGTGTGTTTTCCTCTGTGGCCCCTGTTCTACAGTTGATTCATTTAAAAGTGATTAAATGATGTAGTTTTGTATTTAATTATGTAGTTTTGTATTAAATATCATAGTTTCATATTAAATGTTGTAGTTTTGTATTGAATGTCATACTTTTGTATTAAATGTCATAGTTTGGTTTGCATTGTTCTGACTGTGGTGCTGTTTTTGTCCAGCAGAGAGACGAAGACGGAGAAACGGTCCTGCAGCGGCGTTGCCAGGGTAACTCCATCTAGTCACATGGGGCCCCCAGCACAGGCCATGCCCACTGCAGGTACTGGAGGGGGCTGGGTCACAGGTTTGGGGGGGGTTAGGGTTACAGCTGTTTGAAGTAACCCCCAAAAGAAAAACTAAAAAAACTATATTTCGATAAATAAAACAGTTTTTGAATGCTTATTAAACGTGTTTAAAATTATAATTAACTTATTTTAGATATCATTCCACCAAACCCATAATACACTGGATGTCCAAGTGTTACAAGGACATGTGTTGGTGTTAAATGACAGAACATGCAGCTCTAGGTGTTTCAAAAGGTTTGTGATTTTAAAACCGTGTCCTTCACCTACTGTTGTGTGGAACTACTTTGCCTTAGAGCTGCGGGTGGAGGTGGATGCCACACCACACCCCCCCCACCCCGTGTCCACAGACAGCAGATCCTCCTCGGGATACTCCAGTTCCTCCTGCTCCCCTCGGACCCCACTCTGCTGTGACTCTGCCTTCGACAGGACCAGAGACATCCACAGGCGTGAGTTTGTTTCGATCACAAGCAGAAACATTAGCTCCAAACAAGAGATTTTCGTGTAGTTCTTCCTCTATTCTCATTCACTTTCAGTTCACCTAACCCTAACTCTAACCCCACAGTTAAACTAATAAACAAACTAACAATTCTAAGCTTAAACCTAACCTTAAATCTAACCTCTCCATACTCCTTAGCTGCTCTTCTTTTTTTGTGATTATACATTTTATTTCCAGTAGGTAATGTGGTGAGTGTTTTTTATATATATATATATATATATATATATATATATATATAATATATATATATATATATATATATATACACTACATATACACTACCGGGTGCAATTTCTCCAGAGTACCTCAACAAATTACCAGCTAGAATGCCAAAGGTCTGCAATGCTGTAATTGCTGCAAATGGAGGATTCTTTGACGAAAGCAAAGTTTGATGTAAAATCTTATTTCAAATACAAATCATTATATCTAACCTTGTCAATGTATTGACTCTATTTTATATTCATTTCACAACATATGGTGGTGAATAAGTGTGACTATTCATGGAAAACACAAAATTGTTTGGGTGGGTGAGCCCTAACCCTAACCCTTTTGAACGGTAGTGTGTGTGTGTATATATATATATATATATATATATATATACACTCAACAAAAATATAAACGCAACACTTTTGTTTTTGCTCCCATTTTTCACGAGATGGACTTAAAGATCTAAAATTCATTCCAGATATTACCATTTCTCTTAAACATTGTTCACAAATCTGTCTAAATGTGTGATAGTGAGCACTTGTGCTTTGCTGAGATAATTCATCCACCTCACAGGTGTGCCACATCAAGATGCTGATCTGACATCATGATTAGTGCCCAGGTGTGCCTTATACTGCCCACAATAAAAGGCCACTCTGAAATGTGCAGTTTTGTCTCACAGCAAAATGCCACAGATGTCACAAGCATTGAGGGAGCGTGCAATTGGCATGCTGACAGCAGGAATGTCAACCAGATCTGTTGCTCGTGCATTGAATGTTCATGTCTCCACCATAAGCCGTCTCCGAAGGCGTTTCAGGGAATATGGCAGTACATCCAACCGGCCTCACAACCGCAGACCACGTGTGACCACACCAGCCCAGGACCTCCACATCCAGCAGGTTCACCTCCAAGATCTTCTGAGACCAGCCACTCAGACAGCTGCTGAAACAATTGGTTTGCGTAACCAAACAATTTCTGCACAAACTGTCAGAAACCATCTCAGGGAAGCTCAACTGCATGCTCGTCGTCCTCACCGGGGTCTTAACCTGACTCCAGATCGTTGCCGTAACAGACTTGAGTGGGCAAATGCTCACATTCGATGGCGTCTGGCATGTTGGAGAGGTGTTCTCTTCACGGATGAATCTCGGTTTACATTGTTCAGGGCAGATGGCAGGACAGCGTGTGTGGCGTTGTGTGGGTGAGCGCTTTGCTGATGTCAATGTTGTGGATCGAGTGGCCCATGGTGGTGGTGGGGTTATGGTATGGGCAGGCATCTGTTATGGATGAAGAACACAGGTGCATTTTATCGATGGTATTTTGAATGCACAGAGATACCGTGATGAGATCCTGAGGCCCATTGTTGTGCCATACATCCATGAACATCACCTCATGTTTCAGCAAGATAACGCACGGCCCCATGTTGCAAGGATCTGTACACAATTCTTGGAAGCTGAAAATGTCCCAGTTCTTGCATGGCCAGCATACTCACCGGACATGTCACCCATTGAGCATGTTTGGGATGTGCGTGACTGGCGTATTGGACAGTGTGTACCAGTTCCCACTAATATCCAGCAACTTCGCACAGCCATTGAAGAGGAGTGGACCAACATTCCACAGGACACAATTGACAATCTGATAAACTCTATGCGAAGAAGATGTGTTGCACTGCATGAGGCAAATGGTGGTCACACCAGATACTGACTGGTTCTGAGTCCCCAGACCCCCAATAAAGCAAAAAAAATGCACACTTCAGGGTGGCCTTTTATTGTGGACAGTCTAAGGTACACCTGTGCACTAATCATGATGTCAGGTCAGCACCTTGATGTGGCACACCTGTGAGGTGGGATGGATTATCTCAGCAAAGCAGAAGTGCTCACTATCACACATTTAGACAGATTTGTGAACAATGTTTGAGAGAAATGGTAATATTGTGTATCTGGAATGAATTTTAGATCTTTGAGTCCGTCTCATGAAAAATGGGAGCAAAAACAAAAGTGTTGTGTTTATATTTTTGTTGAGTGTGTGTGTGTGTATATATATATATATATATATATATATATATATATATATATATGTATGTATGTGTATATATATATATATATGTATGTATGTGTATATATATATAATATATATATATATATATATATATATATATATATATATATATATATATATATATAATAATATATATATATATAATATATATATATGTATGTGTATATATATATATATATATATATATATATATATATATATATATATATATGTATGTGTATATATATATATATATATATATATATATATATATATATAAATATATATATATATATATATATGTATGTGTATAATATATATATATATATATATACTATATATGTATGTGTATATATATATATATATATATATATATAGTATATATATATATATATATATATATATATATATATGTATGTGTATTATATATATATATATATATATATATATATATATGTATGTGTGTGTATATATTCAATTCAATTCAATTTTATTTATAAAGCCCTAAATCACAACAAAGTCGTCTCAGAGGGCTTTACAAAAACATAATCAACTACAGAAATACATGAAAAGTCCCAGGCATCCCCTGTCCTTAGACCCTCCTTCTCGGCAAGAAAAAACTTCCAAACCCAGTGGGAAAAAGAAGAAATCTTGAGGAGAACCACATTGAAGGAGAGATCCACTCCCATGGACGGACAGGCTATAGATGAACGTCCATGTATAAATGCAGGAAGGGGGGCTGGTCCAGACAGGCAGGGGGCGGTGGTCCGGGGGTCACAGGTCAGCACAGGCGAGATACTCCAGATCCTGTCGTCCATGGCTCCCGTGCAGGCACTGTCAGGAGAGCCACCACTCCCCCCAGGGGGGGAGGGGGGAAAGGGGACACCAGGTGACTAGTCATGAACAGACTTGGTAAGAAAGATATGTTATAAAAATTACAGAAACAGATGTGAGGAAGAGAAAGAGAAGAAAGAACTCAGTGTCTGTACTTCCCCCAGCATTCTAACTCCTAGGGCAGCCTAGACTGAACTGTGACTCATACATCATGTATACATGATATATGAGTCACATAATTTTTAACTAACCTGACCATAGGCTTTCTCAAACAGGAATGTTTTAAGCCTAATTTTAAATGTAGAGACTGTTTCGGCGTTTTTAATATTAAAGGGAAGCTGATTCCATAAGACAGGGGCCTGATAACTAAAGGCTCCT
>CM035788.1:39975841-40000841 GCA_020466265.1 Siphamia tubifer
TCTGCATGGCACTCATTGGCTGACACCTGGGCCGGCCGTTCACAAGGTTTAATGAAGGCTATTGGGAATGCACATAGTGTCGGGCCATCCCGGTTATTGTTACACTGTACAAAATTCCTGGTGAGAACCCAGTAATAATAATAGATTATATTTCTATAGCACTTTTCTATTAACAGACACTCAAAGCACCTACCAGTGAAAGCCAGTCAACTTTAATCACATAAATAATCTGCCACTAAGCCAGTGGTTGTTAACCTGGATGCGGGGTTAAGCAATGCTAGTCCAACATTGGCAAAACTAAAATAACACGTATGCACCAGTAAGACATATATACCTATACTTTTGTGACGCTAGTGAGAATAAAGCGGGTTCAGAAAATGAATGATAAATACAATAAATAATAAGTAAGGAATGGAATTTATGCAGTTCATGCATTACATTGACTTTTCTCTTTTAACACAGTGATGTTGATACACTAAGGCCGTAATAGTATGTCTATCTGTACCGAACCATTGAAAACAGACATTCGGTTTGAATACAGTCAGTTTGTACTAATCTGTTTTTGCATGCCACTGCATTTGCCACTATGGCTCTTTAATATTCACAAGGATACCTCTACGTGATTGGAGTAGTGAAGGAAAGACTCTAAAATTTATGAGACTTGTTCTTGATTTGTGCTCTTGTGACCATCTGCATATCATGCGGAGGTGAAGGTAGAAAAATTACTTGAGGTCGAACAACTGAGTTTACCAGTACATACATACGCATACATGTCCATGACACAGTAATGAGGCATCTCTAGCTGCGTTTCCATTACCCTTGGAAATTCGCAAATGTAAACATCGCTATTAAAAACTGGTCATGGAAATGCCTGAATTTCTAAAAAACACTCAAATATTGATAAACAAAGTTTTTACGCTTTCATGAGGTGGTTTTTCAAACATTTTGATATTGTAATATATCGCAAAAGTGCAATGGAAACACTTTTTCTGCAATTACATGTCACAGGATGTGACGTACATGGTCACATGATTACTTCTCTCAGAATGAAAATGGCAGCTGCAGTCACTGTAACCATGACAAACATTGGCTGCTGGGATGCAAGAACTAAGGCTGTCCTGATCACGCTCTTGGAGGGATGATCAAGGTGATTCCTACAGTAGACACAGTGAAGGTTTCATTTTATTATCTTATTATTTTTGGATATTTAAGTTGTTTTTTTACAGATAAATCTATTCTCTGTGCAGCGCTTTGTAAAAAGCACTACATACATTTATAATTTGTTAAGTGCTGAGCACATTTTCACTTAATATTTCTACCTGAAAATGTAATGACCATCTGTAAAGACCCTTATAACCTTAACCAGCTGGTTTGTTTGACATGTTAGTATATTTAAAGAGTTAGCCAGAGACTTGTGCAGACAGGATAATTAGCCGATTCATTTGTGCTAATGCTATTACATGCTAATTCGCGGTTGTCATTTAAACACATCTAAAGCATATTTACATGTAATATTTTGACCTGACAATGTAGGGCGCACATGTACAGACCCTTATGACCCTAACCAGCTGGTTTTGTTTGACATGTTAGTGCCTTTAAAGAGTTTGGCTGGGACTTTTACTGACCAGACAATTAGCTGATTTATTCATTCTAATACTATTAGGGTGATGGTCAATCTGATTCTCCGAAGGTGACAGCAGTGAAATCTCTTGGGATGCTATTTCATGAAAGTTACGACGCTCCTGCCTAGAACAACCGTCAATGGAAATACGTTCAAAACGCAAATATACTTTTTCGAAATGTTAGGAATATCGATATTGTTTTGTGAAAAATGCAGCTTCTGATTGGGTCAGAATGTGTGAAGAAGACTCCCCCCTCCCCTCTTGCTCTGTGTGTGTTTACTCAAAGTAATATCCAGCTAGGTTTCGTGCCATTGTTTGTTTTGAAAGCATGCAGGGGAAAAAAAGACGCTTTATTGTCACAGAGCAAGTTTGCTCTGCCATTTTTTTTTCAAGTTTGTGCAGCAGCTACTGTGATGCTGTCTTCTCTTGTAGATGCTAATGCTACTTCAGATTCATTGCAACAGGGGATGAGCCCCATGTGGGTGATGCCAAGGTCCCTGTGACGTGTAATGGACAGGCTTTTCCTGAGTGGTTTGTTTCTCTGTTGTTTTCTATGAATGGGAAACACAGCCAGGAGGTGACACACCACGCAGCAAACGCAGCATGTGTCGGTAACTCGGGGTGACCCATTAGATTCCAAAAGGAGCGTTTTCAGTGGAATGACACCTTTAAGATTTTGGATTTTTTTTATTAAAATTTTTTTTACTGCTTAAAACAAATTCATTATTTTTAATTTCAACATTTGGTTAATCATTTAGGAATATGTAATTTAACTTACCAAGCAACACTTGGAATTTATTTACTGTTTCCATTTGTATATGATGACACATTGCTCCAAATTCTATTTCCTGTTAACAAAATGAACATGACATAGGCCAATGAAGACCTTTGTGAGAGGTGGGGCTTGTTGTGCCTGCACCACTTGTTTTTGTATTATTGACTCCTCCTCACTCCTCTGTGTCTGCTCCCCCACCAGGAGGCGTCTTCAGCTGAACTCGAACCAGGCCTTCTTCCTGCTGGTTAATGGACACAGTATGGTGTCTGTGTCAGCGGCCATTTCTGAGGTGTACGAGCGGGAGCGCGATCAAGATGGCTTCCTCTACATGGTCTATGCCTCCCAGGAGACCTTTGGCTCTGCCGCTGCTGCCCAGTGATTTGCCTTCCTTCACCTTACACCCCTCCTACAATTGGACATTGGTAGTTTAAAGCCCCACCCCCTCCCTTTCACGCTCCCAGAAGAGCAGATGGAGTTTTAGGTTCATGTACAGGGTTCTCCCCAGAGGGTACCATAGGGGCACAGCACCTCCTTGCCTCCAGCTGATCACCTTTTTGCTTCTGGCGTCGTGCTAGCGAACTCTCACAGTGCTGTCAGCTCACAATGTTTCAAGCATTTAAAAGGACGAATTCAGTGCAAAGTTTTCCACAAACAACTGCAGCTGACTTTAATCATGACCAAGCACAAGGCGTACACGAGCTGTTGATGCGCAGCACAGGGGGTGGGGGTAGGTGGTCACAGCACTAGAGGTGGTCTAGCATACCTCCTTGCTCAGAATTTCTGGGGAGAGCCCTAATGTATATACATTTATATTCATGTATATACATTTATGTTCTTGTATACACACTTTTCATATATATATAAATTTCACGCAGCTGTACAACATTGAACGCTGTAGCTTCACTGCTCGTCTATATAAACATTAGCCAATGAACAACCCCAACTTTAACTGGGAGGTTTTTAAAGAGGTGGAGCCTTTGGTAAAGCTTTGGGTGGAGGTTTTTAGGTTTTGGTTTGGCTTTTTTTGTTTGATTTTGTAAAACTCTGGAGATGTTTTTTTTTATTTTATTTAAAAAAAAATTTATTTCATTTTTAAAGCTTTGTTTGCAGTTTTCTCCCAAGTGCATTCTGGGGAGAAAAGCAGAGGGAAAAGCGAGCACAGAAAGTCGTTGCTAATCGTCTCTGCTGCATCTGCCTCCATGGTCCCTTTGATGTTTTTTTTTTGTTTTTATTGTCCCTGCCTTGTGGCCTAAAGCATCTTCACTGTAAAAAAAAAAAAAAAAAACTGACGTTTTGACTGGAGACAGACATTTGTGGTTTGCATTAATGAGTATAAATATTGGAACCAAGTGGACTGTGGGCATACTATCAGGGGGCGTGACCTGATTGCATGTGTGGGTGGAATCACAGACAAGGGACAGATGCTGGCCTGTTTGTAAAATGCTGATGTATATGGGGGATGGGGGGTTTGCTTAAAATACAGTTTTTCTCTATATCTTTTGTCATGATGAAGCAAAGTTTTAATATAGTGTGTGTGTGTGGGGTGGGGGGGTAGTAGTAAAAGGTGCATGAAGAACCAAGAAAAGTAAAGCATCATGTCTTATCTATGGTGTTGTCAGCATTGTCATAACAATCACAACAGAGCTGCACATGCTACATTTACCACATCCTCTCCCTCTGCACTTTCTGCAGGTTTCACCGCCCCCACCCCTTGTAGCATCTATAATGTCATTATTTCACCAATGTCATTATTTCCTAGAAACATTTTTACTAATAAAATGCAGAATATTACATTATTCTGTATGTATTAGGTGGGTCTTTTTTTTCAAACTGATAATGTATTGTCATATATATAAATTTTCAGTCACAGTTCTCCTCCTAAACCACGCACCCTTAATTCTGCTTCTAATCCACTGTCTAGAACATTCTCAGATTATTGAAACACTAAAAGTAGAAATGTATGACATTATCTGTACAATCTTATATTATCAGTTTAATCATGACATTTTTGGTAAAAATATTATAATAGTTTATTTCTTATTTTATTACATTATAGGTGAAATTATTCCATAATAGGTGCTACAGGCTCCTCCTTCTGTGCCTCCTCTCCCTCACTCCGCCTTCCCTCTCTCATTATTGTGTAAATGCATTTAATTGCTTTTGTCAGTATTTTATGTTTTAGTTTCTTTATGTCATTCACTCTGTCTACAGTCTGACAAGTACAAGTACAGACAAACTAGTGGAAGCCAGTTTGTTTCAAAGGGACAGAGCTTTTGTTCTTTTGACCCGCCCCTCTGTTTTGCAAACACAGTGATGTCACCACTTTCTGTATTTATGTGCTTATTTTGTAAATAATAAAATGAGGAAAAAAAGAAATATGTTTTGTGTTTAAAAAAAACTTAAAACATAAGATAGAACACTTTTTAACCCTCGGGTAAAAAAGGCAATTGTGTGTGCCTTTTACACACACAATTCAGGTGCCTGCAGTCACCTGCGGTCATCTGCAGTTATGGGTCATTGAAAAATATTTTTAATGATATTCGGACTGCGGTCAGTCGGTTCCTTTATTGTTTGAGATAAACATTGAAATAACCTAGTCAATCATTGTAATTTAAATATGTACACATTTCTGTGCTTTATTGACTGAATTTCAGTGAAGTCGTATAAAGTCGGAAGTAACCTACATTATGGAGGGGGCAAGAGAGAAAATAAAGTCGGGAGGGTGTAAAGTAAAGTACTTTATTCATTATATACATTCATTATTTACTTCATTATACACAGTAAAAAGAAATTTGTCCTCTGCATTCTTGATTCAATTTTCAATTCAATTTTATTTGCCCCAAATCACAACAAAGTCGTCTGACAGGGCTTTACAGGAACACAATCAACTACAGAAATAGATAAAAAGTCCCAAGCATCCCTTGTCCTTACACCCTCCTTCTCGGCAAGAAAAAAAACTTCAAAACCCAGTAGGAAAAAGACGAAATCTTGAGGAGAACCTCACTGAAGGAGAGATCCACTCCCATGGACGGACAAGCTATCAATGAATGTCCATTTATAAATGAAGGATGGGAGGGAAGGTCCATCCACCTGACATGCGAGGGAGGAGGTCCGGGGTCACAGGTCAGCACAGGGCACAAGCGAGTCACCGCAGATCCTGTCGTCCATGGCTTCCTAGGCGAACACTGCTGAGAGAGCTGCCACTCCCCCCAGATGGGAGGGGAGGGGTGCACCAGGTGACTAGCCATGAACATACTTGGTATGTAAGATTAGGAGAGGGAGAGAGCGCAAAGGAACTCAGTGTTCAGCATTCTAACTCCTATGGCAGCTTAGATGGAACTGTGACTTCAGTCTGTTTTTAACAATATATATATATATATATATATATATATATATATATATATATACATATATATATATATATATATATATATATATATATATATATATATATATATATATATATATATATATACATATATATATATATACATATATATATATATATATATATACATATATATATATATACATATATATATATATATATATATACATATATATATATATATATATATACATATATATATATATATATATATACATATATATATATATATACATATATATATATATATATATATATATATATATATATATATATATATATATATATATATATATATACATATATATATATACATATATATATATATATATATATATATATATATACATATATATATATACATATATATATATATATATATATATATATATATATATATATATATATATATATATATATATATATATATATACATATATATATATATATATATATATACATATATATATATATACATATATATATATACATATATATATACATATATATATATATATATATATATATACATATATATATATATATATATATATATATATATATATATATATATACATATAATGGTGTTTATTATCACCTCTATGGTGGTTTATGTACATTTATACAATGGATTTCTATATATTCTCTGGAGGAATAAATAATGTCACATGTAATGATTTTTATCCATCCCAAATAAAATCCACAAAGACTGAATAAATTCTGCATCCTTTATCTTTATTAAGGTAACCTGTCCCTGCTGCAGAGACTTCAAGTTGCTGTACACTTGTATGCACTGACATTTAAAATCATATAATTCTAAATATATGGATGCTGGAAATTCAGCAGCAGGTTGATGTCAGTGGATCAGTCCTCATGCTCATGGGGATCCAGCTCTTTGATTCCCTGTATTTTTTCCTCGTACCATGTCTTTGTGGTTGGATTCAGTTTAGGGCGGTATGGTTCACTGTTGTTTTCATTAGCCCGCTGCATTGTCCATGTAAATTTTGGCTTTTTATGAATTTACGTGATTATTTACACGGCTATAGTCTTATGGGGTGCCGTTTGTAAAGCAGCTCATGCTGAAAATTACAGCAACATTTTGTCATATTTAGCTGTAAACAGTGTTTAAGAAACGGGTGTGAATTTTTTGGGGCTCTCCAATAAGATAATTATTACACCGTTAATTTGGAGCCATGAGTAGCCTCCATTAGCCGCGACTCCACCAGCTGCCGTAGCTAGTTTCGTTAAATTAGCCTTGACACGAATTCAATGCATATTAGTTAAATATTTAGTTTCACCTGAAACATTTAGATTTAACATTTAGATTTATATTTAGATATAACATTTAACATGTATATTTAGATTTAACATTTACATTTAGATTTAACATTTATATTTAACATTTATATTTAGCATTTAGATTTAACATTTACATTTAATATTTATATTTAACATTTATATTTAAATGTAGCATTTACAGTTAGCATTTAGGCTTAATATTTAACATTTAGGTGTAACATTTAATATTTGGATTTAACTATTTAAAATATGTCTAAGACGACAAATATTGTTATAAATGTGCAAAAACGTTGAGCCCCAAAAATTCACACCCATTTCTTAAACACTGTTTACCGCTAAATATGACAAAATGTTGCTGTAATTTTCAGCATGAGCTGCTTTACAAACGGCACCCCATATTGTCTAGCACACTATTCTAGTCTATGTACATTGAGGGGAATATAACTCTGTGTTTCTGATTACGTGGGTGACGAGTGAACCTCGGTCAAAGATTAACAGCACCATCTACTGGGGCATATGACTCGAGTCTGGGTTGTAAAACCTTTGCGTTTGGATCAAATTGGAAAAAGTGCGAAAGGATTGTCTCAAAAGTATGTAGCAGGGACTCATGCTCATATTGGACAATCTGTAAATGCAGATTCAACACTTTACACAAGGAACCTCAGGGTCGCAAATGAAATCTCATGACAGATGTGCATGCAAAACGTCATATATGTCTACAAATAAGGTATGTACGTTTCCAAACATTTCTATAAGCCAATACACCTTTGTATAAATTCCAGTTTACAAGTCACAAATTTTCTGTGTGTTTACACATGTGGATAATGCTGTTTGAATCTACAAATAGTTAAGACACATATACTCCATACAACGTGTGTGCACCCAGCGAATTCAATCTACAGGGGAAACAAAACGCTACTCCACAAAATGGTACTCCAGTCACTCTCTGTTTTTGTACCACTTACTATACTGAATGATCTGTTTTTTCCTGTGAAAAGGAATTTAGAATAGATTTTAAGGGTCACCTGAGTTGGTTTATCAATACCAAGATCCATGCTCCATAGGGTGATCATTCGCCCGGACAGTCCGGTTTTAGAGCCATCTGTCCGGCCGTCTCTCTAGTGTCCGGCTTTTTCACATTTTGTCCTCCTTTCATACAATCGTCCGCCACCGTTGCATTAATCGTCATAAATCCCCACCCGTTATTTACACGTTACTCTGCGATGTTTACAGGCAGATAGCATGTCGTAGGTTATGCAATGGAAATATTAGTGCTTGCGCACACAGCTGAAGCAGCGCACGAAGTGGACACAGTGAAGGCTGAGCTGCAGGTGTGCCCCTCTGTCCTAACTTTAGGGCTTTTGTCCACCTTTTTGGACACAAGTGTCCTCCTTTCCTCTTTCATGCCAGTGGTCACCCTAATAGGGGGTCTGACTCAAGCATGGATAGGGTGACCCTATCCATGCTCGAGTCACACCCTCCTCTTTCAGATGGTGGCACAACAGTCTGGATCAGTGATGCTCCTTGATGATTGTCAGACTTGTCTTGAGTTTTGACTTACTCAGATTGTCAGATTATCTTATTTTCCTTCATATTTTGTTGACTTTGAAATTTGTTTGACTTTGCTTGCTCGTATTAGTAATTGCTAAGGAACATTTGTGCTCATCTCTGTTGACAGAAGCTAAAATGCTACACCACTTCCATTTGTAGCAGATCATTACATAACAACCAATCAGATTATGACAAATAACTAACACATTTTAAATTAAGGACTTTTTATTTTTATGTCCTTTAAAAACAGAAGAAAAATGTAAAATTGTAGCAGTCTGGGATTTATTTATTTATTCATCATTCATTTTAAAAATAGTGTTAGCTGTTGACTCCAGCCTATGACAGTGTGGGCAGGCCCAGGATATAGGGTGGACCCGCTCACTAACTGGGCAGGCCCGGCTCCCAAAAAGGCCTTCGAATTGCTCTTAGTTATTAAACAAATGCAAGGTTGGTTTAACTCCTAAATAACTCTATCACCACAAACATTTAAATCAACAGTCTGATATAATAACCGATTTGCTTTGGGTGCTTTGAGGATTGGGTGTGGCGGTTGTAGTGGCCGGCTAGCATAAAGGACATTCACTTTTGCTAGCCTAGCAACAGCCACCTCTGATTTTACAAAGACTGCATGAAATTAAAAAAAAATCTCTACGCATTTCCTACACTCAGGCTCATTCAGAAAATAGGTCCGATGTCAAAAATTCCAGAATGTCACTTTAAATTCGATTTCCCTCCTTGCTCACTCATGCACCAAGAGAAATTGGCACAAACTAGTGGTGGAAATAAATTATATAGCCTACCAGACCTTTTTAAAAACTGTAATAGAGATATTAATCATCAATAGAAACACCCAAATTTCTATATGTTCAACATCTTAAATCACATTTTTTTTGCATAATAAATTCTTTTTCTTTTGCTTACTTCAATCAAATGCCTTATATTATTTATTTTAAACTTGTTTTTAAGAGGCTTTTTTTTATGGGTTAACACAGGTACGTCTGTCACGAATGAAACAAAGGTGAAGTTCAATGGATCCAACATCGGACGCTATCATGAGTGTTTTACTAAAGGATGAAGAAATGTGATTGAATTGTGGATATAAAAAAGACTAACAAGTTTTTAAAAAATCAATTATTAGAACAAGAAAAGGGTGGGTATTAAACATTCAAACTGTTGTATTAATGCAAAGACAGTTTAGTTTCTCAAAAACATATATATTTGGATAAAATAACAGAAGCCATATAAAATCTGATCTACAGCTGAATGAGATAAGGTATAAACGGCAGTAAAAGGTGTTACTATGGCAACATGCACATTCGAGCATCAGTTGAAGCGCTTCAAGAGTCACAGCTGATTTCAACTTTGACCTTCATTCAAATGCAAAATGGAACAGATTTTACAGGGAAAACACAAAATAGGGATGAAAAAATATTTAACACCAAAAAACTCTGAATAAGGAGGGGAAAATAAGATGGAACACAGAAAAACACAGAATAAGGAGGGAAAAATTAAGAATGTTTTTTAAACAGGGCTCTCCCCATCAGGGCGCACTGCCTCCTTGACACAATCACAGTGAGTCTTTGTCAAATTCACTGTTTTGAGCGAATGAGCCAAATCTTCAAACCAACTCATTAACATGAATGAGGAGAAATGAATGGAGTTTGTTTGGGACCCGATCTTTTTGTTCCCTCTGAGTTGACATAGGTACGCCCCCTTCACATACACACTCCTACGTGAGTGTCTCAGGAAATACAAAGGAAACAAGTGAGTGCCTGAGTAAAAAACTAAGCTACTGGGGTTTGGTTCCCTCCCCACAGCAGTGCACCTCCATGCTCAGAGTTTGAGAGGAGAGCCCTGAGAGAAGAACATAAAACAAAAAATAGGAAAAAAAAAAATTCTATGTGTTTGAGCAAAAGTTCTGTGGTTTAAATCTGAAAATTCAGGGTTTTTTCTGTTCAACTGTTGGAAAACAACCCTGCAGAACTGAACATGAGGGAAAAAAGAAATGTGTCTGTTCATTTAAAACCAACAGAATAAACTGTTCAGTCTGTGAAATCCTGTTCCCTCCAGGGGTTCAGGTTCAGGGATCAGGCACAGTTTGGTCTGAAGGACCAGGTATCCTTGCGTCTGGTATCCTCGGGTCCTGCCCAGAAACTCAAGCTCCAGTCCAATGTTAAAAACATCTGATGTTCATAAACACTGACTATTCAATTATAAAACTATGAAACCATTCAATAATAAAAACAGACTGAACTTTAGTCTTAACGTTCGTTAAATTCTTCTTCACTTTCTAAATTTGTCAAGGAATATTTCCTTCTACAAACCCACATGCTCAGTGATGTCCAGGTCTGCACATGCTCAGGAGGTAGTGATGGGCACATGAAGCTTCATGAAGCACTAATTGTCTTTCTTAGCCCTCTAGATGGAGCTCTCTGTTCAAGAAAGGGTTGAACGTTTCAACAAATTCAACTGTTTGTTAAACAGAGAGCTCCATCTAGAGGGCTAAAAAACAATTAGTACTTTATGAAACTTCCTTTGCCCATCCCTATCAGGAGATGGTCTGACCACCTACTCCTCCTCCTCCTTCATCTTTAAACATCTGCAGGAGTTAGTTTTTCTGTGACGGAAAGTATATGGTCCTGGTTTATTCCCCAGAGTCTTTAGTGTCAGGCTGAGGCATGTATTTGAGCCGAAACGTACCTGAGGAAGAAAAAAGAAAGATAATATATCAGAAGCATCAGCAAAAACCTTGAACAGTCAAAGGTCAAACACCCATTTGTTAAATACCTAATGGTTAAGTTCATCCACAGATAAATGACAGAATCCAATTAATCCTGCTGTGCTGCATCCATGGATCACTCTTTACACCAGGGTTCCCCAATAGGTGGCCCGCGAGAGGACAGACTGGCCCACACCAACGTGTGAGCAAAAATGAAATATTGTAACATTGCAACATAAGCGCTCCGTCATCTCTGCCCCGCGTGCGTTATTGTTTTTTCTCATCTTTTTTGGAGTGTGTGAAGCGCGGCCTCCTGCGACATATGTTTAAACTGGACATTGTCATCTGGACCTTGCCTCACTACTCAGCCATTACCTCATATGGTGGACCTCTTCTAGAGATGCGCACACACACACTTGCTGCAGAACCGGACCACTGTTATATACTCATAATTCACAGGGCCGGCCCCCGGGCCGGTCCGTGGATCACTTGGTACCGGGCCGCCGGCCGCCTACTAATTACTTAATTCATTCATTCATTATTTCTCTTGTACCGTAAATTCCGGATTACAAGCCGCTACTTTTTTCCTAATCTTTCAACCTTGCGGCTTTTTCAGTGATGCGGCCAATTTATGTAATTTTCCTAACGGCCGCCAGAGGCGCTCGAGTAGAAAAGGTAAGATTTAGACCGGTGGAATATATGCGTCGAGGAAGACTGAATGAAAAAGGAGGGGCGGAACAAATGCAGGGTGACGGGTTTAAGTGGGAGCGGTAAAGTTGACGGACAGGTGTACAAGGGGTAAAAAGTTGCTTAAAGAAAAACCCGCGGCGGTGTGTGAGAGAAGACAGAGGCTCGACCAGACCCTGTGGATTGTTTTTGCACGTTGGCACGGAGGAGTTTGACCTGAACTCTCTGCGAAAGAGAAAGTTATCACTGACTCTGCGATAGATGAGGCGAGGCGGCGACCAGCCACCTGTTTGTGGATGCAGGCGGACATTTTTCCCTCCCTTACCTTTGGAAATATACACTTTTTTTTCCTTGGATTACTTTCAACGGGACCCGGACTCTGCAGGTCTGCATCAAACCTTAACTATCATTTTCCGTTCATTTTGCCGGCTGTGATTTTTGGACTGTGGACTTTAACCCTTGTGCGGTCCTTCGGGTCAAAGAGAGCCGGTGGTTCACAAATGTACCTTTTTATACGTACTGTAGGATGCCATTGCTTACTACTGAAAACAGTAATATATCCTTGGGGGG
The DNA here is from genome assembly GCA_020466265.1 of Siphamia tubifer. Classification (NCBI taxonomy): domain Eukaryota; kingdom Metazoa; phylum Chordata; class Actinopteri; order Kurtiformes; family Apogonidae; genus Siphamia; species Siphamia tubifer. The sequence goes on from CM035788.1 coordinate 39,988,453, forward strand.
TGGGGTGATGAGTCTATGGAACTGAACTTTGGAATCTGGGTTTTTAAGACCCGATTGTAGGACACAGCCAGTGTGCCTTTTACGAAGGACCGCACAAGGGTTAATGAAGGACATTCAGTTTCATTCGCGGGACTTGAAGTCGGGTTTGGGTTAATTTTGTGTTTGTGTTACATGTTTTAATGTGGGCACATGCGGCTTATATACATGTGCGGCTTGTGTATGTACAAAATCGGTTTTCCTCTTAGAATGAGGTGGGTGCGGCTAATAATCAGGTGCGCTCTATAGTCCGGAAATTACGGTATTTATATCCAAGTCTGAACAATTTTTTATTTTGAAAAATGACCGAATTCTCTGGGTTACATCTCTGTCACTTGAATGCCAAAAATGTAACCCACATATTAGCAGAATTAATAAAAAAACAGATGTGTTTGGAAAGTTTCTTTTCGAAGAGGAAAAGGCGACTGAAGAAACAGAAGAAGAGCCTCCAACCTCCAAGAAAATGAAAGATTTTAACAGACAATACTAGGATTTATGGTGACAGGTGATTCCTACAGACCAGACCCGCTCTGTGTAATTTGCGGTGACCGATATCGATATAAACAATCTACGTAACTGCCCCGTTCCGTGGTAAAATTGTCAAATGTTGACCGGTCCGTGGTAATAAAAAGGTTGGGGACCACTGGACTACAAGACACACACATTCATTCATTGTTTTGGGTTCTTCTTCTGTTTGTGTTTCTGTATGGAGGATAATTGGTGCCATTGTTTATATGAGTTAATATGATTTCAGTTTGATGTATGTTCCATGGAAATATTGTAGACCCATGGTATGTCCATGGGTGGAGCTTAGAGATATATAAAGGGGAGCGTTTTCCAGTAGTGTGTGTGTGTGTGTGTGTGTGTGTGTGTGTGTGTGTGTGTGTGTGTGTGTGTGGGGGGGGCCTTGGGAAAGTTCACCTTGATTAGGAACTACTTCAAAGTTCAGTTCAAGTTCCTCAATATGAATTAGTTAAATTCATCATTCATTCTTCCAAATTATGAACTAGAAGTTCATGGATCCTAAAATGAACTTTTTCGTTCTTTTTTTGTGTTATTGTAAACTTATGTTGCCAAAATTTGTTCAGAATAAAACAAAAATGACATCTATGATAATGCTGTGTTTTGAATGAATCTGCTAATTCTCTTGTCAGTAAAAATCACTGGCAAACTCTTTTAAGACCCTAACATGTAAAACAAACCACCTGTCTCACATTATAAGGGTCTGTACATGTCGTCCCTACATTGTCAGGTCGAAATATTAAGTGTAAACATACACAGCTCTGAACAACAAATTATAAGCAGCCAATGGTTGCTATGGTGTTATTAGACCTTAGTGCAGCCTTTGACACCATTGACCACAGTATCTTAGTGCAGAGATTAGAATGTGATATAGGTATTTGATGAGCAGCCCTCTGCTGGTTTAAATCATATTTATGTAATCGCTACCGATTTGTTCACGTCAATCAACAATCATCGCAGTCCTCCAGAGTTAATTATGGCGTGCCCCAAGGGTCAGTCCTTTGGCATATTTTGTTTACACTTTATATGCTCCCTTTAGGTAACATCATTAGAAATCATGGCATTAATTTTCATTGTTATGCGGATGACACAGTATATTTATCGATTAAACCTGATCAGACCAGGCAAATAGATAAACTAAGTACTTCTGTCCAAGACATAAAAACTTGGATGAGTGCCAATTATCTTTTATTGAACCCTGAAAAAACTGAAGTCATTATAATTGGTCCTAAAAATGCGAGAGACTCCCTAACTGACCAGATACTTACTCTGGACAACTTAAGTGTAACACCCAGTGCCACAGTTAAAAATTTAGGAGTTTCATTTGATCAAGATCTTTCATTCAAAATGCACATTAACCAAACATGTTAGCATGTTAGCTTCTTTCACCTGCGCAACATAGCCAAAATTAGGAATATTCTGTCTAAAACTACTGCAGAAAAATTAATTCATGCATTTGTTACATCACGATTAGATTATTGTAACTCCTTACTTGTAGCGTGTCCTAAATATTCCCTAAAAAGCTTTCAACTGGTTCAAAATGCAGCAGCAAGATTATTAACAGGATCAAATGGAAGAGAACACATCACCCCTGTGCTCCAAACCCTTCACTGGCTATCAGTTGAGTTTAGAATTAAATTTAAAATCCTCCTCCTTACATATAAAACCATTAATGGTATGGGCCCCTCTTATCTTAAAGATGATCTGGTTCCGTACCAGCCCAATAGAACCCTTCATTCTCAGAATGCAGGTTTTGCAGTGCTCGTAAATTATGGGGTAATACAGAATTCACCTTCATACATGGATTCTCTTCTAAGTAACATTGTGGGTACATTGGGATTTGTGTTGTGCTTTGTGTGTTAGCCGCGGCCCCTTTAAGAGTGCCGGTTACGTAGAACATTAAATACAGTTCATGCGTGCCACCATGTTTGTTTTTTATTTATCCGAGTAAATAAAGGAGACTCGCAGTTCGGAGTCAAAAAAGTGAGAAGTTTCAGGCATTCTTTTCCGCATCATGCCACTTCCACAGTTTATTGAAAGTTCCTAGGGTTTCTAAAAGTACAGTAGAGGAGCTAGAGTCTTTAGTTATCAGGCTCCTGTCTTATGGAATCAGCTTCCCTTTAATATTAAAGACGCCAAAACAGTCTCTACATTTAAAATTAGGCTGAAAACATTTCTGTTTGAGAAAGCCTATGGTCAGGTTAGTTAAAAAGTATATATGATGTACGAGTCACAGTTCAGTCTAGGCTGCCCTAGGAGCTAGAATGCTGGGGGAAGTACAGACACTGAGTTCTTTCTTCTCTTTCTCTCTCTCACACCTGTTTTTGTCATTTTTATAACCTATCTTTCATACCAAGTCTGTTCATGACTAGTCACCTGGTGTCCCCTTTCCCCCTCCCCCCCTTGGGGTTAGGGTTAACCCCTGCCCCTGCCTGTCTGGACCAGCCCCCCCCTCCTTCATTTCTAAATGGACGTTCATCTATAGCCTGTCTGTCCATGGGAGTGGATCTCTCCTTCAATGTGGTTCTGCTCAAGATTTCTTCTTTTTCCCACTGGGTTTTGAAGTTTTTTATTGCCGAGAAGGTGGGTCTAAGGACAGGGGATGCTTGGGACTTTTCATATATCTCTGTAGTTGATTGTGTTTTTGTAAAGCCCTATGAGATGACTTTGTTGTGATTTAGGGCTTTATAAATAAAATTTAATTAAATTGAATTACGGTTATAGGCTGTCATTTTCACTCTGAGAGAAGTGGTCATGTGACTATGTAGTCACATCCTGTGACATATATTGCAGAAAAAAGTGTTTCCATTGCACTTTTGCGATATATTACAACATCGAAATGTCTGAAAAAACACCTCATGAAAGCGTGAAAACCTTTTTCGATATTTGAGTGTTTTTTTCGAAATTCAGGTGTTTCCATTACCAGTTTTTTACAGCAATATTTACATTTTGCAAATTTCCAAGAGTAATGGAAACGCAGCTATTGACGTAACTGACAGAATCCGGTCATTTTTCAAAATAAAGGTTGTTCAGACTCGGAAAATAAATATAAGAGAAATAATTAAGTAATTATTAGGCCGCCGGCGGCCTGGTACCAATTGAGAGCACAGTTCAATAAATGCCAGAATAACCGCGTTCACAACTTCCCGTTCATTTGGCAAAAGTGAACGAGTCGTTCACGTTCGTTAAAAATATGATATCATTTGTGAACAATCGTTCAATGAACTCGGTCAGGTACAACACTGGGGGAGGGGGTGTGTGAAGTAAATATTTAGCATGTGTGTATTTAGGATTCCTGTAGTCACCTTCATCTAGTCATGCATTCATACATTCAGTTATTTTCCATTAGGGAACAAAGGAGTGTAAAGAATCTCTTTGTTCTAGGTTACAATTTTCCCGCCTGGGAATTAGCCACTCCTTAGAAGTGTTTAACCAATGAGATGTTCTCATGAAAATACGAATTTCTCTCTGTATCCAATAATATGTAACTATGTGTCTTTTTCTACCCAGTGATTGACGTCACTGGGCGGGGGGTGTGGTTCCAATAAATTCAACCTCCACGGGGCGGGAACGTCAGAAAGACACCCCAAAAGTGCACACCTAGGAGCCTAGTTGCTCAATTGTCTTTTCGTGGCCTTCTCCTCCCGCGGGGATAAAAAAGCAACATCACGGTTTTCCCTGTGTTTGTTCTTAACCTGTTTTTGTTAAATTAGACTTATCAGTTTTTGGTGCCGAAACCCGGGAATCCTCGGACTGAGACTTCTCTGCGTCAGGGTATCGATCGAGGCCGCTGTCGACAGCACCTGGATTTTCACAGGTGAGGCTTGTAGCTCGATTCCTTGCCGCATTTGAAGTCCAGCGACGGATTCCAATGGGCTAGAGACCACACAGCGAAAACCAGTAAGGCAGACACTGTTTTTTAATTGTACAGACGTGTGCAAGTAGATAGTCTGGGGCCAGAACGGGCGGGCCTGGAGTCCGACGGTTTCGGAGTTTGAGAGAGAGCAGGTCTGTCTTTTTGATGTCATTTGTGTGTGTGTGTGTTTTAAACTGTTCCACGTGACAGACTTGGGGGTCTCGCCTGGGGCCCAGGAGCTGCTGCCGAACCGGTACCGGGTGGTTTGTAGTTCTGGGAACTCGTCACAGAACTGGTACCGACTGAGCGGGTCGGAATCTGGGATTTCGATTCGAACCTGGGGTTCAACAGTTGTAGTCTGCAGAGCCGGTACCGGGTGGCTCAAAATCTGGGATTTTGCCACAGGACCAGTACCGAGTGGTCAGAGATCTAGGATCTCGCTGCAGAACCGGTACAGAGTGTGTTGAAGTACTTCATATTGGGCCTGGGGCCCAAACAGAAGGAAATCTGGCCAGTGATGTGTGTGTATGAATGTGTATGTTTTAATCTATTTTATATGTGCACAGTACCGAAACTATGTATGAATTTCCTTCGGACCGATAGTAATAGTGAAAATACGAAGCGTAAAATAGTGTTGCACCTAAAATCCCATTGTGGAACAAAATCGATGGTTAAATTGGATGATAAACCCGCGGGTATATAAAAACTTTATATAAAACTATCAAAAGGACGTCCAGAGTAATAATTATAAACAAAACTGGTACCATAAAAAACGAACGGTTCACCGGATTTACGTCGCGTTAAAAGTTCCGCACGCGATTAAAAAAATATATATATAATTATATTAAAATGCCGACACAAAAAATAATAAGAGAGCTTTAGAACAGGTAATAACTTGTTTGGAGAAGTTTTTATTTTTGCAGGTAACAGAGGCAGGAAAAGGAAGGACGTCAGAGGAAGCGGCCGGAGCCACAGCAACAGCAGCTGTCGCACAACCCTCAACCCAACGAACAGCGCCCCCTGGTGACCCTCCAACGCAATTACAGCCATGGTCCTGAACCTTCGCTACGCCCCCTGTGGTCACCGCAATAAATCAATCAATCACCCAAGCCCAGCAGAAAAGATGAAGGTCCATGTTGTTTTGCAGCCGACTGGAAGAGGTGACATACAAGTCACACAGAGGTGCATGACGACGCAGCTGCCCATATTAGGTGAATCAAAACACAACACCAATGAAGCATTTCCACCCATCCATTAGTGATCAAACACTGCATCGCACCCCGCACACTAAGCAAAGATGAAGTTTTCCAGTGGGTCTCATATGCATTCCAAATCCAACAGCAGAAAGACAATCACTAAGTAGCTATTGCCATGACCCAACATTGGCCACACTCACGCTCCCCCAGATCCACAACAATGGGAGTGAAATTAGGTTTACTTGAAGCAAGAGCCTGGTTCCAACAGGCTGAAGAATGAAAAGATGGGAAGACAACTAAAGATGCTATATTCCATGAAAAGCAATGCAGTCAGAGATTAGATTTAAATGTGACTGCTACAAAGGTGGAGAGGCCAGCAGGGATGCCTGTGCCATTGCTGCCCCCCGCCCCCCACACACACACGCACTCCTCATCCAGGATTTAGCACCCCTCTAACAGAACCACGATACACTAACCCATTTTTGTTTTGCTTTTTTGGTTGTCATATTTTTATCCAGAGGCCAAAATGCTGTTAGACATACACGGACAATATTCCCTCAAATAAATTGCCAGAGAAGTTGAGTTATTTTGCCCTGTATGTGGGTAACGGTGTTAAGATTTCTAATTAGATTAATCATGATGATGGACTAATCTGCATGAAAATTTGTTCATTAGGCCTACATTCAAATACTTGGCACCAAATCACAGGCATTCTGGAGCCTTTTTAGACCTACTGGCCCTCATACTACTTAAAGAAGTGAAAAAATTAAGGTCACATTATAAAGAAATTATTGCAAATTTTGCCTTGACTTTGCTGTTTTATGATAATAACTATATTTTATGTGAATGGCATTTGTTATTGGTTAATTCATTGTTTTAAAAAAAAAAAGAGAGAATGATGGAAACAAACAGTCCAGGGTTTTACAGGTTTAAGCATGAAGCCACAATAACTTTTAAGGAAAAGAAATGCGGACATAAAATGTTTAATACGCGTTGATCCACTAATCTTAGCAATACAGGTAAATAATTGTTTAAATACAAATTTTTTCTTTTTATGGTCATCAGATATGATCCAACTAGACATTTGGAGGTTCTGTGGTTACTGTGGAAAGACAGTCATGTTATACAGTATGGATACAGCAGTGAAACCCATGAAGTTGGTTGAATGACAGGGGATGGAGACATTTGATTTCTGTTCATTTAATTATATATTTTGCTGAAAAATATAAGTCTAAACTAAACGTTTCTAAAAAAAAAAAATCTACATGATCAGTACATTAAATAAGGGAGAGTAGATGAGTTTTACTTTGAAATGTAAACTACAGAATATAATACAATAAATAGTGATAAATCACCTGGGAATGGTTAAAAATAGAAGAATAAGTCATTTGAGAACTGACACTTTGATAGGGGGTGGTACTTTCAGAGAAGAACAAGAAGGTACCATATTAGTATAAACAGTTTGAATTGAGATTCTTACACATATACTACTATTGATTGAAGTAGGATTAAATTAAAGATTAAGATTAAATTGGAAAAAAAATATTAATAATAAAGGAATAGTAAAGATGTAGGGGAAAGCAGGAACTTCAATTAGGCTAATTTGAGTCTACTTGATAAATATTGCAGAGGTTCTATAGTCAATGAAGATTAAAATATCAGATTAATAAAATAAGGATAAAATACATATGAAAATATTCATATAAATAATTATGCATAAAAACATGCATCAATGTAATAACATAATTGATATCCTTAAATACTTTTTAAGGCAATCTTTATTTTTGGAAAGAAAAAAGAACATTTGAAATTTGGCTTTTCAAAAACTGAGCTGTTAATGGGACACATTGAAACAAATAAATGTTAATTTATTTGAGTGTTGTATTTATGAATTATAGCATTAGGAGTAAAATCTTTAATTGCTCAGACAACGTACGTTGATTGGACTGAATTTTTGTCAGAAAATACAAATTTGTTGGATATTAATTTCAAAACATTAAGTACGTTTAGTGTGATAAATGAATTAGCAGAAGAGGTTAATTCTTAAGAGTGGTAAAATGAGATCTAAGGACTGTTGAAGTCATATGAATTAGATAGGAGATATGATGGACTCGATGAAAAGATGACAGACTTTTGACGACTACGTGACTAAAATGACAACGTTTTTTGAGTGCACAGTGGACTTCGAGACATCAATACTGACTAAGCGAAATAGAAGACAATTTATGTATGTAGACTACAAGAAAAGACTTATTTTATTTTATTTTTTTGTTTTTGTTTTTTTTGTTTTACTTTAATGACCTACGTAAGACTTTAACAACAAATGTAGAGATTGTAAGGTATGATTAATAAATGAATATATGATTCAGTAGGAGTAGAAGTACTGATTCAACTCTTCTACCTAAGTTTAGTAATGAAGTTTTTGTTTGTTTGGTTTTTTTAAAAGAATGTTTCGATGTTTTGTTTTAAGCTATTCATTTAACCAAATGGAATTCTACATTTGAGAATATACATGGACATTGATAGGAATTTAGAGTGCATGTTGTTTAAGGACAATGCGTCCAAAAGAAGTGAATAATTCAGAGCTTTTGGAAAAGTTAAAGGAGAATAATTGCACTTTTCCACCCTATAATACTGAAAGTCCCACCTGCAGTGGAATTTTTGATCATGTCTACGGACATGTCGTTTATGTCACCAGTGAAACATTTAAGAGTACTGACAATACTCCCATCACAGCCACACCTGAAAATTCAGAGATGCAACACTCTGAATCTAGCTACCCTGCTACCTACGCAGGAAGATGGAGATCCTCATAAGTGTGGATTCAGAACAGCTGCATGTTGTAAACCCAGTCCTGACCTAGAAGACATTCCTTTAGAAGATAGCACTCATGTGTACGTGGATGGCTCCACCGCAAAGTCCTCTACAGGTCAGAACCTGGTAGGATATGCTTTGGTCACAGATACCACCATTCTGGAAGCCAAGGGACTTCCATGTACACACTCAACACAAGCAGTAGAACTCGTAGCTCTAACTAGAGCTTGTGAACTGTTTCAAGATCAAAAGGTCACGGTCTTCACAGAGACAATGTGCGTTTTCAACACTGCATGCTTAAGCAGCCCAATGGGCTAGAAGAGGAATGAAAACGGCATCAGGAAAGACAGTAGCTCATGCAGTATTACTCGCAACACTAATTGAGACAGCGCAATCACCTGACAAAATTGTAGTATGCAAATCAGCCAAGCTGCAACACAGAGAGCCACAGAGGTGTTGAAACTCACTGAGGAACCAAGAGACACTATCCCAAGCAGAGCCATGATCCGCCAAATGAGAACCAGCAATGGACAATAGCTGGAGCAGTCCGGACGGAAAGCGGACTCCGCCACGTGGACGGCAGACTCTGCCTTCCACACGGTGTATCCTTTGACAGTGAGATTGAGTCATGGAGTTTTCCATGTCTCAACAGGGGGGATGGTTAATATAACACAACACAAGGGTTAAATACCCATTTTAAAAACTTTTTGAAGTTGTTACATGACGTGATGCAGACATAATTCGTGAGACCAAAGAGAGGTCTCAAACCACATAGCACATACCCATTTCAGATATTACACATGGATTTCATTGAACTTGCATGTAGCGGCACATACAGGCATTGCCTAGTATTGATTTATTTTCCAAATGCGTAGAATTAGTTTCAGCATTAAAAGCTGATGCACTGAGAAGTAGGAAAAGCACCCTGCAAAGAGATAATTCCACAGTTTGGACTTCTAGACATCTTATGGAGTGACAATAGTCCACATTTGGTTAATGTTATAGTCAAAAGATTGGCTCAACATCTAGATAGTAGCCTGAAAAACAGTTGCGCATACATCCACAGTCAGCAGGACTGGTGGAACGCACTAATGGCCCAGTAAAAGCTAGGCTATAGAAAACTATGGAAGACACAGGCAAATCATGGCCCGAAAGTCTATCTTTAGTCAAAATGTACATGCACATTGTTCCTAATCACATCGGCATTACGCCTTTTGAAATGGTGCATGGCAGACCATTTAGGTTGCCAATGTGGGAGGGAAAACTCACCTCAGAGACTGAGGGTGAGGCAGATCCTTTGTCATCCTGAATGCAGAAATTGTTCCAGGACAAAATGCTTGTGATCTGCCGTTTGTCTCTTTTTACCCTACACAGGAATAGCTGAGACAAAGGTTGACCAGAACAAAGGTTGACCAGATCCTGATCAAAGTCACCAAGAGAGAGCACTGGTTGTCACCAAGGTGGAAGGGTCCGTTTGTGGTTCAGACCACCACACCAACGGCTGTCACACTGCATAATGGTGGTTCTGAGTCTCACAGTGACCAGCTCTGGGTTGGTTTGGAAGACGGGCGGTACAAACACCCTTGCCCGCTGAAGATACCAACTGATGCCAACCTATCAGCCACGAGTTAAGGTCCAACTGATCTCCTAGATCACCTAGACTCAGGACTTCATTGGTAAGCCGTGACGTCAACTGTGGCCACTAGTGGTCATTGCTACAAGACAACAACAGTGTTCTTACAACCTTGTTGGGCACTGCAGCATCACAATGAGCCCCCTACCCACCATAGCAGTGGTCATGGGGCTGCTGCTGGTGGGGACTGTACTTACAGTCCAGATTATTGTCCTATGTCCCAATATTGCCAACGACAACCTACAAAAGCCCCTAACAACCTCCACACTTTTGAGTGTTGTGAACTTTCAGAGTCTCCAGCGACAAAGAAGACGGAGTACTGTTCAGCAACAATGTGAACAAAATAAGGAAAAGACACCTTAAATAGACAATTGTGCTAACGTTGATTTGGTTCCCAAGGTCAGATTTTGTATTGGTGTTGACTCCGACTATATATTTGAAGGTCCTTTTTCTGTTTTGAAACCATTGAGAAGTGGTTATGATGATGCTGGTTACAGGTGACATGACTGGTATATAGTTAATGATATAGATATAGATCCTGCAGGTTTCTATATGTAGACTTCTTCTGATGATTCGCCCCCACCTGTGATGTTTGAACCTGATTCCGATTATGCTGACAGTGATAGAAACTGATGATGATGTGTGAACCCTTATTTCCGATGATACAGTCCACATAGGAAACCTACATCATTTTCAATGATAAACTTTATACATGCACATTCATGAAGATGGCACCACTACTTCATAATCTTATTAGGGGATCAAACATTCCCCCTTGAATACAAACAATAATCCACAGGTGACAGTTACACTGTCATTTTGTGACACCTTGAAGTTGTTAGAGTTATGTTGGCTGAAATGTTGAATTTTAGAGTAAGTGTGTTTATAAACATAAATATTGATGGTTTTATTGCCCTATGAGTGACGACTCTGCAAATTGCCTAATATATAGCCTTATATGTTTTATGTTTTGTTTTTTTTTGTTTTTGTCCTTTGTTTGTTTTTTGTTTTTACCCTTTTTTTGTTTATCTCTTGTCTTATTACAATCATGTCATGAACACTCAGATACAAGCTCAGGGAACTGAAGGTGACGAGGGACCTATGCATAACTATGCAGCTTTTAGGACGGGTAATTGATGTTTCATAAGAACAACAGGAGGGATATGTGAAGTAAATATTTAGCATGTGTGTATTTAGGATTCCTGTAGTCACCTTCATCTAGTCATGCATTCATTCATTCAGTTATTTTCCATTAGGGAACAAAGGAGTGTTAAGAATCTCTTTGTTCTAGGTTACAATTTTCCCCGCCTGGGAATTAGCCACTCCTTGGAAGTGTTTAACCAATGAGATGTTCTCATGAAAATACGAATTTCTCTCTGTATCCAATAATATGTAACTATGTGTCTTTTTCTACCCAGTGATTGACGTCACTGGGCGGGGGGTGTGGTTCCAATAAATTCAACCTCCACGGGGCTTATCAGGGTGTAGTTGGAGATAAATTCTGTAAATTTAAAAAGATTTGAATTTGAAGTTGAAGTAAGAGTGTGGCTGAAATCAGTTTTTTTAGCAGTGAATGGTAAAAGAGACCAATTTTATTTTATAGTGTTTTAAGATTTCTTGTCACTATTTTTGTTTCCTTTTTCCTTGTTTTTTTTTTTTTTTTGCACTGTAAAAACTGTGCACTCCTCATCACTGCTGGTTTTGGACTTGGGTGTAAATAAATGAAAAACCACTTTAGTCAAATGAACCCTTGACAAATATATGTATATTTTTTAGCATTTATTAAAGCATGTCCAACTGGCTGCTGTTACAGCTATATTACTGTTGATTTGTTCCAGCAGACTAGCAAAGTATATTTTTAAAATTTTATTTTGAGTAAACTAGCTGCTGTTATAAATCTGTCAACTTTCTAAGCAGACTGTAATAACCAATTATTTATTTTGAGAAAAATGGTTGGTTCTCAACTTTTGTTTCCAGAGTGAAATTTGTATTTGTGTGACCCTAACAAATAGTATTCCTGAATCCTAGGAACAACTAATAATGTAATAATGCACTATAAGTGCAGATTCAACATTGTTATCTGTATTGTCACTGGAGTGGGGCTGTTGTGGCGTCCCCCTCCCTGGCGGCGTGTGCCACACAGGTGCTGTGGCCCTCTGCTTGGTGCTCAGGTCAGAATTTGGCCCTTGATGAAATCTAATTGGGGAACCCTGCTTTACACCCTTCAGCTCTGTGACCTTTGACCCATGTGTGCTTACCTTGCTGCACTGCAACCATGGGCAGCTGTTCACCCTCTTCCGCTCGATGACCTTTGACCCCTGTGTGCTTACCT
>CM035788.1:40004965-40039965 GCA_020466265.1 Siphamia tubifer
CCCAGGACTCAGTGTGGACTCTGTGCTGTCAGAATCGGGGGCATGTCGGGCACTTCCTCGTTCAGTGGCTCTGATGGACTCGGGGGCATGTCCTGCAGGTCTGATGGACTCGGGGGTGTGTCCTGTGGGTCTGATGGTGGAGACCAGTGCTGCTCTGACCTCCACTTCCAACAGCCTCCACCATGTGTCCCACCCCCCCCCTCCACTTCCACGTATCAGCCTCCTCCAGCTCCACCCCGTGTGCATCTGGATACTATTCCTACATGCCCAGCTCCACCTCCTCCTCCTGCTCCGCCTCCTGTTCCTCCTCCTTTCCTTCTTTTCCCTCGTCAAAATCTGGGAACTTTGCTGTTGGAGGTGGTTTTGTTGCCATGGCGACTGCCGGCAGTGTCCCCGTGGCCGCGGTGCCTGGTAACACTTACTTCTCCCCCTTCGCCGACATCCAGCTCCTCCCCCTCCTCTGCTGCCTCATTGGACTGCTCTGCTGTCAATCACAGCTCAGGTCAAACTCCCTCAGTCTGTATCTGCAGCTCCTGCGGTTGCCGGGGCAACTGCGGCACCTACGGGCCATTGACGGGTTACGCGGCCTCAGGCTACCTACAACCCTTCTCTGGCCCCTCCCTCTTCACCCTCGGGCCCCTCCTCCACCTCAGCCCTCTTATAGCCTCATCCAGCACCACAGGAAATGGAGCCACGCCATTCTCCTACCCAATGGTGGTGCCACCATCGCTTTACCCGCCACAGCCCGTGTCACATGACCAATACCTCCAAGGCGTCGGCCTCTACAAGCCGCATGGCCTCATGGGAAGCGGAGGTCGCAAACGGTCAGTGGGGAATGCATCGTGTTATAACTGCGGTGCCAATGGACACCGAGCGGAAGAATGTAAACAGCCGCCCATGGATGCAGCGCAGCAAGGTAAGCACACAGGGGTCAAAGGTCACTGAGCAGAAGAGTGTGAACAGCTGCTCATGGGTGCAAGCACAGTAAGGTAAGCACACAGGGGTCAAAGGTCATCGAGCGGAAGAGGGTGAACAGCTGCCCATGGTTGCAGTGCAGCAAGGTAAGCACACATGGGTCAAAGGTCACAGAGCTGAAGGGTGTAAAGCAGGGTTCCCCAATTAGATTTCATCAAGGGCCAAATTCTGACCTGAGCACCAAGCAGAGGGCCACAGCACCTGTGTGGCACACGCCGCCAGGGAGGGGGACGCCACAACAGCCCCACTCCAGTGACAATACAGATAACAATGTTGAATCTGCACTTATAGTGCATTATTACATTATTAGTTGTTCCTAGGATTCAGGAATACTATTTGTTAGGGTCACACAAATACAAATTTCACTCTGGAAACAAAAGTTGAGAACCAACCATTTTTCTCAAAATAAATAATTGGTTATTACAGTCTGCTTAGAAAGTTGACAGATTTATAACAGCAGCTAGTTTACTCAAAATAAAATTTTAAAAATATACTTTGCTAGTCTGCTGGAACAAATCAACAGTAATATAGCTGTAACAGCAGCCAGTTGGACATGCTTTAATAAATGCTAAAAAATATACATATATTTGTCAAGGGTTCATTTGACTAAAGTGGTTTTTCATTTATTTACACCCAAGTCCAAAACCAGCAGTGATGAGGAGTGCACAGTTTTTACAGTGCAAAAAAAAAAAAAAACAAGGAAAAAGGAAACAAAAATAGTGACAAGAAATCTTAAAACACTATAAAATAAAATTGGTCTCTTTTACCATTCACTGCTAAAAAAAACTGATTTCAGCCACACTCTTACTTCAACTTCAAATTCAAATCTTTTTAAATTTACAGAATTTATCTCCAACTACACCCTGATAAGCCCCGTGGAGGTTGAATTTATTGGAACCACACCCCCCGCCCAGTGACGTCAATCACTGGGTAGAAAAAGACACATAGTTACATATTATTGGATACAGAGAGAAATTCGTATTTTCATGAGAACATCTCATTGGTTAAACACTTCCAAGGAGTGGCTAATTCCCAGGCGGGAAAATTGTAACCTAGAACAAAGAGATTCTTAACACTCCTTTGTTCCCTAATGGAAAATAACTGAATGAATGAATGCATGACTAGATGAAGGTGACTACAGGAATCCTAAATACACACATGCTAAATATTTACTTCACATATCCCTCCTGTTGTTCTTATGAAACATCAATTACCCGTCCTAAAAGCTGCATAGTTATGCATAGGTCCCTCGTCACCTTCAGTTCCCTGAGCTTGTATCTGAGTGTTCATGACATGATTGTAATAAGACAAGAGATAAACAAAAAAAGGGTAAAAACAAAAAACAAACAAAGGACAAAAACAAAAAAAAACAAAACATAAAACATATAAGGCTATATATTAGGCAATTTGCAGAGTCGTCACTCATAGGGCAATAAAACCATCAATATTTATGTTTATAAACACACTTACTCTAAAATTCAACATTTCAGCCAACATAACTCTAACAACTTCAAGGTGTCACAAAATGACAGTGTAACTGTCACCTGTGGATTATTGTTTGTATTCAAGGGGGAATGTTTGATCCCCTAATAAGATTATGAAGTAGTGGTGCCATCTTCATGAATGTGCATGTATAAAGTTTATCATTGAAAATGATGTAGGTTTCCTATGTGGACTGTATCATCGGAAATAAGGGTTCACACATCATCATCAGTTTCTATCACTGTCAGCATAATCGGAATCAGGTTCAAACATCACAGGTGGGGGCGAATCATCAGAAGAAGTCTACATATAGAAACCTGCAGGATCTATATCTATATCATTAACTATATACCAGTCATGTCACCTGTAACCAGCATCATCATAACCACTTCTCAATGGTTTCAAAACAGAAAAAAGGACCTTCAAATATATAGTCAGAGTCAACACCAATACAAAATCTGACCTTGGGAACCAAATCAACGTTAGCACAATTGTCTATTTAAGGTGTCTTTTCCTTATTTTGTTCACATTGTTGCTGAACAGTACTCCGTCTTCTTTGTCGCTGGAGACTCTGAAAGTTCACAACACTCAAAAGTGTGGAGGTTGTTAGGGGCTTTTGTAGGTTGTCGTTGGCAATATTGGGACATAGGACAATAATCTGGACTGTAAGTACAGTCCCCACCAGCAGCAGCCCCATGACCACTGCTATGGTGGGTAGGGGGCTCATTGTGATGCTGCAGTGCCCAACAAGGTTGTAAGAACACTGTTGTTGTCTTGTAGCAATGACCACTAGTGGCCACAGTTGACGTCACGGCTTACCAATGAAGTCCTGAGTCTAGGTGATCTAGGAGATCAGTTGGACCTTAACTCGTGGCTGATAGGTTGGCATCAGTTGGTATCTTCAGCGGGCAAGGGTGTTTGTACCGCCCGTCTTCCAAACCAACCCAGAGCTGGTCACTGTGAGACTCAGAACCACCATTATGCAGTGTGACAGCCGTTGGTGTGGTGGTCTGAACCACAAACAGACCCTTCCACCTTGGTGACAACCAGTGCTCTCTCTTGGTGACTTTGATCAGGATCTGGTCAACCTTTGTTCTGGTCAACCTTTGTCTCAGCTATTCCTGTGTAGGGTAAAAAGAGACAAACGGCAGATCACAAGCATTTTGTCCTGGAACAATTTCTGCATTCAGGATGACAAAGGATCTGCCTCACCCTCAGTCTCTGAGGTGAGTTTTCCCTCCCACATTGGCAACCTAAATGGTCTGCCATGCACCATTTCAAAAGGCGTAATGCCGATGTGATTAGGAACAATGTGCATGTACATTTTGACTAAAGATAGACTTTCGGGCCATGATTTGCCTGTGTCTTCCATAGTTTTCTATAGCCTAGCTTTTACTGGGCCATTAGTGCGTTCCACCAGTCCTGCTGACTGTGGATGTATGCGCAACTGTTTTTCAGGCTACTATCTAGATGTTGAGCCAATCTTTTGACTATAACATTAACCAAATGTGGACTATTGTCACTCCATAAGATGTCTAGAAGTCCAAACTGTGGAATTATCTCTTTGCAGGGTGCTTTTCCTACTTCTCAGTGCATCAGCTTTTAATGCTGAAACTAATTCTACGCATTTGGAAAATAAATCAATACTAGGCAATGCCTGTATGTGCCGCTACATGCAAGTTCAATGAAATCCATGTGTAATATCTGAAATGGGTATGTGCTATGTGGTTTGAGACCTCTCTTTGGTCTCACGAATTATGTCTGCATCACGTCATGTAACAACTTCAAAAAGTTTTTAAAATGGGTATTTAACCCTTGTGTTGTGTTATATTAACCATCCCCCCTGTTGAGACATGGAAAACTCCATGACTCAATCTCACTGTCAAAGGATACACCGTGTGGAAGGCAGAGTCTGCCGTCCACGTGGCGGAGTCCGCTTTCCGTCCGGACTGCTCCAGCTATTGTCCATTGCTGGTTCTCATTTGGCGGATCATGGCTCTGCTTGGGATAGTGTCTCTTGGTTCCTCAGTGAGTTTCAACACCTCTGTGGCTCTCTGTGTTGCAGCTTGGCTGATTTGCATACTACAATTTTGTCAGGTGATTGCGCTGTCTCAATTAGTGTTGCGAGTAATACTGCATGAGCTACTGTCTTTCCTGATGCCGTTTTCATTCCTCTTCTAGCCCATTGGGCTGCTTAAGCATGCAGTGTTGAAAACGCACATTGTCTCTGTGAAGACCGTGACCTTTTGATCTTGAAACAGTTCACAAGCTCTAGTTAGAGCTACGAGTTCTACTGCTTGTGTTGAGTGTGTACATGGAAGTCCCTTGGCTTCCAGAATGGTGGTATCTGTGACCAAAGCATATCCTACCAGGTTCTGACCTGTAGAGGACTTTGCGGTGGAGCCATCCACGTACACATGAGTGCTATCTTCTAAAGGAATGTCTTCTAGGTCAGGACTGGGTTTACAACATGCAGCTGTTCTGAATCCACACTTATGAGGATCTCCATCTTCCTGCGTAGGTAGCAGGGTAGCTAGATTCAGAGTGTTGCATCTCTGAATTTTCAGGTGTGGCTGTGATGGGAGTATTGTCAGTACTCTTAAATGTTTCACTGGTGACATAAACGACATGTCCGTAGACATGATCAAAAATTCCACTGCAGGTGGGACTTTCAGTATTATAGGGTGGAAAAGTGCAATTATTCTCCTTTAACTTTTCCAAAAGCTCTGAATTATTCACTTCTTTTGGACGCATTGTCCTTAAACAACATGCACTCTAAATTCCTATCAATGTCCATGTATATTCTCAAATGTAGAATTCCATTTGGTTAAATGAATAGCTTAAAACAAAACATCGAAACATTCTTTTAAAAAAACCAAACAAACAAAAACTTCATTACTAAACTTAGGTAGAAGAGTTGAATCAGTACTTCTACTCCTACTGAATCATATATTCATTTATTAATCATACCTTACAATCTCTACATTTGTTGTTAAAGTCTTACGTAGGTCATTAAAGTAAAACAAAAAAAACAAAAACAAAAAAATAAAATAAAATAAGTCTTTTCTTGTAGTCTACATACATAAATTGTCTTCTATTTCGCTTAGTCAGTATTGATGTCTCGAAGTCCACTGTGCACTCAAAAAACGTTGTCATTTTAGTCACGTAGTCGTCAAAAGTCTGTCATCTTTTCATCGAGTCCATCATATCTCCTATCTAATTCATATGACTTCAACAGTCCTTAGATCTCATTTTACCACTCTTAAGAATTAACCTCTTCTGCTAATTCATTTATCACACTAAACGTACTTAATGTTTTGAAATTAATATCCAACAAATTTGTATTTTCTGACAAAAATTCAGTCCAATCAACGTACGTTGTCTGAGCAATTAAAGATTTTACTCCTAATGCTATAATTCATAAATACAACACTCAAATAAATTAACATTTATTTGTTTCAATGTGTCCCATTAACAGCTCAGTTTTTGAAAAGCCAAATTTCAAATGTTCTTTTTTCTTTCCAAAAATAAAGATTGCCTTAAAAAGTATTTAAGGATATCAATTATGTTATTACATTGATGCATGTTTTTATGCATAATTATTTATATGAATATTTTCATATGTATTTTATCCTTATTTTATTAATCTGATATTTTAATCTTCATTGACTATAGAACCTCTGCAATATTTATCAAGTAGACTCAAATTAGCCTAATTGAAGTTCCTGCTTTCCCCTACATCTTTACTATTCCTTTATTATTAATATTTTTTTTCCAATTTAATCTTAATCTTTAATTTAATCCTACTTCAATCAATAGTAGTATATGTGTAAGAATCTCAATTCAAACTGTTTATACTAATATGGTACCTTCTTGTTCTTCTCTGAAAGTACCACCCCCTATCAAAGTGTCAGTTCTCAAATGACTTATTCTTCTATTTTTAACCATTCCCAGGTGATTTATCACTATTTATTGTATTATATTCTGTAGTTTACATTTCAAAGTAAAACTCATCTACTCTCCCTTATTTAATGTACTGATCATGTAGATTTTTTTTTTTTAGAAACGTTTAGTTTAGACTTATATTTTTCAGCAAAATATATAATTAAATGAACAGAAATCAAATGTCTCCATCCCCTGTCATTCAACCAACTTCATGGGTTTCACTGCTGTATCCATACTGTATAACATGACTGTCTTTCCACAGTAACCACAGAACCTCCAAATGTCTAGTTGGATCATATCTGATGACCATAAAAAGAAAAAATTTGTATTTAAACAATTATTTACCTGTATTGCTAAGATTAGTGGATCAACGCGTATTAAACATTTTATGTCCGCATTTCTTTTCCTTAAAAGTTATTGTGGCTTCATGCTTAAACCTGTAAAACCCTGGACTGTTTGTTTCCATCATTCTCTCTTTTTTTTTTTAAAACAATGAATTAACCAATAACAAATGCCATTCACATAAAATATAGTTATTATCATAAAACAGCAAAGTCAAGGCAAAATTTGCAATAATTTCTTTATAATGTGACCTTAATTTTTTCACTTCTTTAAGTAGTATGAGGGCCAGTAGGTCTAAAAAGGCTCCAGAATGCCTGTGATTTGGTGCCAAGTATTTGAATGTAGGCCTAATGAACAAATTTTCATGCAGATTAGTCCATCATCATGATTAATCTAATTAGAAATCTTAACACCGTTACCCACATACAGGGCAAAATAACTCAACTTCTCTGGCAATTTATTTGAGGGAATATTGTCCGTGTATGTCTAACAGCATTTTGGCCTCTGGATAAAAATATGACAACCAAAAAAGCAAAACAAAAATGGGTTAGTGTATCGTGGTTCTGTTAGAGGGGTGCTAAATCCTGGATGAGGAGTGCGTGTGTGTGTGGGGGCGGGGGGCAGCAATGGCACAGGCATCCCTGCTGGCCTCTCCACCTTTGTAGCAGTCACATTTAAATCTAATCTCTGACTGCATTGCTTTTCATGGAATATAGCATTGTGACGGTGCGTCATTAGCGCGCCCTCACCTCCGTGTGTATTTTTTTTTTCCTTCTCCCAGTCTACATACATTGCAGGTGTGAAGCGCGGCTTTCTCGCGCTGTGCGCAGCGCTCCTGCCCGGTTTCAAACAGAACTCATACATAGACATTTCCCGGTAATGGACACACACACACACACACACACACACACTTACCTGCTACAGCACCAAACAGAGACACTTCCGCCGCACCCTTTAAATACCCATAATTCACCACCTCAACAGGACACCTGACCTCGGACTGAACCACCACTGACAGAAAACGGACATTCATACATTGAGATGTTTTTTTGTTTTGTGTTATGTTAAATGTATGGAGTGTAATTTGTGTCTTTATTTGTAGGATTTAATGTGGTTTCATTGTGTGTTATGTGTTCTGTAAATAGTGTAGATTGGGGGTTAATTAAATAAAGTAGTGAATGGTATGATTGTGGGTGGAGCATAGTAATATAAAAAGGGATGAGTTTTTGTAGGAGTGTGGGTTATAGAGTTGGAGATAAGTGTAGTGTTGGAGCTGAGGTAGGATAGTTAGCGGTTAAATTTGAGAGAGTGTGTTTGGATTTAGATAGAATGGTTGAAGTTAGTGTTGAATGGAAGAACTTTATTTGTGTGCTTGAGATCTTCTGTAAATAGTTTTTTTTTTTTGGGGTTATCTTTATTTTTTTTTGCACTGTAAATATTGTTCACCATCACTGCTGGTATTGGACTTGGTGAATAAACCATATTATCACTGAAGTCTCGTCGTCCGAGCCATCATTTCCCTGGTCGAAAACGAACCCGTAACATTTGGTGTCAGAAGTGGGATGGCTGGACGACATGGGCGTGGCCGTCTACCAGGAAGAAGGATGGTGCTACGCTCACAGAAGCAGGAAGTGGTACCGGAGGAGATAGCCTGGGCCACAGATGAGGAGGAAGAAGGGGCTACTGCTGCACCAGCCCCACAGACAGCTTCAGGAGTTGGAGAGGAGCTTCTGGCCGTCATGAAGAACTTCCTCCAGGGGCAGCAGAGCCGAGAGGAGAGGTTCCTGGCAGAGCTCAGAGGGCTACGAGCTTCGATGACCACCACTCAGCCGGGGTCGATGGGGCCACAGCCGAACCCAGGAGCACAGAGTCCAGAAGCCGCTAGAGCCACCTCACCACCAGAAGGGTCCATGAGGAGCCCTGGGCAGGAGGTGCCAACACCAGCCCCACAGGCTCAACCCAATGTGGTGATGGAGAGCAGACCGAGCCATGATCCCAAGATCCCGCAATTCTTGGCAGGAGAGGACATTGAGAATTACTTACTGCGCTTTGAGCGTATTGCCAGAACCTGGAACTGGCCAGAGTCGGAGTGGGCATGTCGGCTGGTGCCTCTACTCTCGGGGAGAGCTCTGGAGGCGTATACAGCGATGGATGAGGAGAGAGCTCACTCCTATCCTGACCTGAAGACGGCGCTCCTGGCCAAGTTTGACATCTCACCGGAGACATATCGCCAACGGTTCCGTTCAACGGTGGTGCCATCCGGTGAAAGCCCAGCGGAGACCTACCAGCGGCTAAAGGGTCTCTACCGACGGTGGATACGGCCGGCGCAGCACACCAAGGAGCAGATCGGGGAGCAGCTGGTTCTGGAGCAGCTGCTACGGGTCTTGCCTGCTGACATCCGCACCTGGGTAAAGGAGCACGAGCCAACAGATGGACTAGCAGCGGCCAAGCTAGCCCAGCAGTACCTCAACGCACGGAGGGGAGGCCCAGCTTGGTATCCAGGTGGTTCCAGTCAGCACCCTTCCCAGCCCAGATCAGCAGCGAGAGCCGAGCCACACCAGGACAGAGATGATCACCCTGCGCCCAATCAGTTCATTCCTGGTAAGGAATTTGTTTGTTTTTACTGCCAGCAGGCAGGCCACAAAGCGGCCCTATGCCCTATTAAGAAGGCTAAGTTGACTGGTGCGTGCTATACTCCTCGTATGGAGGATGAAAGGGTTATGGGAAAGAGACAGTGTTTTAAAGACATTTTGATTAACGGTGAACTTGTGACGGCATTAATTGACTCTGGCAGCTTTCGGACACTCGTACGCAGGGACTTGGTGCCTTTGAGCACAATAGACTATGGCACACGGGAGGACATTTTTTGTGTGCATGGGGACAGTCATTCTTACCCTACTGCTGACCTTACCATGGTGGTGAATGAACAACCCTATTTGTTAACTGTGGGGGTGGTTGAACACTTGCCGGTACCAGCACTACTGGGGTGGGACCTACCAGTGCTATTAGACTTGCTGGCAGAGGGGGAGACCAAAGACTGTGTTAACATATCAGGTGCAGTAATCACCCGTGCTCAGGCCAGGGCAGGGGTGATATCGGACTTGAGGCAGGAAAGGGAACTGCACCCCTTTTCGACCTTGGACAACAGTTTGTTTGAGGGAGGCACAAAGGGACCAAGGAAGTCTCGCCGTCAGCGCCGGTTTGAAAAGGCGCTAAACTCCAGACAGCCAGACGGTGAAAAGGTACAGAAAAAGGACATGTGGGAGGTGCCAGAGAACATTGCAGTGTTGCAACGGGAGGATGAGACTCTGAAACCTTTGTTCGATAAAGCAGATGGGGTGTTAGAGAGGGTACAGTGTGAAAAGGAGTGTTTTGTTGTCGATGGTAATATATTGTATGCCATAGGTAATGGGGTCAAGCGCCTGGTTGTCCCTGAAACATGCCGATCAATGATACTGTACCTGGCACACACCCTGCCTTGGGCTGGTCATCTTGGTCGGAACAAAACCTTTTTGCGTATAGCTTCCAGATTTTATTGGCCTTCTATGTATACCGATGTTCAAACATTTTGTAAAATATGTCCTACTTGTCAAAAGACCTGCTATGTTCGTCAATCAGACCGCGCATATCTGCAACCACTGCCTGTCATATCCACCCCTTTCCGACGCATAGCCATGGACATTGTGGGCCCGCTAGTACGAAGCAGTAGGGGACATGAGTACATTCTCGTGGTCTGTGATTATGCCACTCGGTTCCCTGAAGCATTTCCACTGCGCACGGTCACTGCCCCTGCTGTGTTGCGGTGTCTTGTCCAACTGTTTTCCAGGGTTGGTGTACCAGATGAAATCATCACAGACCAGGGGACGAACTTCACCTCCAGGCTGATGCAGCTCTTTCATCGCCAGCTGGGCATAGAGGCGATTAAGACTACCCCCTACCATCCACAAACGGACGGGCTGGTTGAAAGGTTCAACCAGACACTAAAGAGGATGCTGCAAAAGTTTGTTGTGGACACCGGACGGGACTGGGACCAGTGGTTGCCCTTCTTGCTGTTCGCATACCGGGAGGTCCCACAGGCTTCCACAGGTTTCTCCCCTTTCGAGCTCCTGTATGGCTGGGACGTCCAGGGCCCCCTGGACCTGCTGCGGAAGACCTGGGAGGCTCCAGCAACTGGATCCAGTGACCGGAGTGTCGTCCAGTTCGTCCTGGAGATGAGAGACCGGTTGGCGGGGGTACCGAGACGAGGCAGAGAACAACCTTTCTGAGGCCCGACAGAACCAGAAGGCATGGTACGACCAGCAGGCCAGGCATCGAGAGCTCCAGCCAGGCCAGAAGGTCCTGCTTCTCCTGCCGTCCTCCAACAGCAAGCTGCTGGCCAAGTGGCAAGGACCTTACACAGTCCTCCGGAAGATGGGTCCAGTGACCTACGAGATCCACCACCCAGATAAAAAAAAAGGCCAAACAGATATACCACATCAACCTTCTGAAAGAATGGAAGGAGGCTCCAGTTAAGGTTCCCATGGTGTCACTGGTAGTGACGGAGGTGGACAACGAGGGTGAGGAGTCAGCCCAAGCGACCCACCACCAAGCTAATGACCCTGAGATTGACCATCTATCAGAGGTTCAACGTCGTCAGCTGGGCCAAGTGTTTCAGATGGTCTCCAAGCTGTTTACAGCTGTTCCAGGCAGAACGGACCGGGTGGAACACGTCATCCGACTGAAAGACCGGGGTCCAGTTCGCCAGAGGTCCTATCGGGTGCCCCAACACCTGGTAGCCAAGCTGGTGAAGGAGGTGGAAGAGATGCAGCGCCTGGGGGTCATCGAGCCATCACAGGCAGAGTGGTGCAGCCCGATGGTGATTGTGATGAAGAAGGACGGGTCCCTTCGCATCTGCATCGACTTCCGAAAGCTCAACGCGATGTCGGAGTTCGACGCCTACCCGATGCCTCGAGTCGATGAACTGCTGGAAAAGATTGGCCGTGCAAGGTTCATTACCACCCTGGACCTGTGCAAAGGTTACTGGCAGGTTCCCTTGGAGGCATCCAGTCGTTCCTACACAGCTTTCCAGACCCCAAACGGCCTATTCCAATTCACCGTGATGCCGTTTGGACTGCATGGTGCACCCGCCACGTTCCAGAGGCTGATGGACCGTGTCCTACGGGGGTGTGAAGACTTTAGTG
Organism: Siphamia tubifer; assembly: GCA_020466265.1. Taxonomy (NCBI): domain Eukaryota; kingdom Metazoa; phylum Chordata; class Actinopteri; order Kurtiformes; family Apogonidae; genus Siphamia; species Siphamia tubifer. Next base: position 40,016,890 of record CM035788.1, read on the forward strand.
CTGCATACCTGGATGATGTGGTCATCTTTAGTGACACCTGGGAGCAGCACCTTCAGCATCTGGAGCGGGTCCTAGGTCAGATCCAGCAGGCGGGTCTGACCCTGAATCCTGCCAAGTGCCAGTGGGCCAAGGAGGAGGCGAAGTACCTGGGATACCGGCTGGGACGAGGAGAGGTCCGACCGCAAGTGGATAAGGTAGAGGCCGTCCGCAGCTGCCCACGCCCTCGAACCAAGAAGGAGGTGAGGTCCTTCTTGGGCTTGGCAGGATGGTACCGACGGTTCGTCCCACAGTTTTCCACCATCGCTGCCCCACTGACGACCCTAACGGCGAAGGACCAGAAAAACCCGGTCACCTGGACGCAGGACTGCGAGACGGCGTTCCAACGCCTCAAGGCCTGCTTATGTTCAGCGCCTGTGCTGCGGAGTCCTGACTTCAGCCAGCGGTTCCTGGTCCAAACAGATGCCTCAGCCGTAGGACTGGGGGCGGTCCTGGTCCAAGGGAACCCCGGCGAGGAGCAGCCGGTCCTGTACCTGAGCCGCAAGCTGCTACCTCGTGAGACCCGGTACTCTACCGTAGAGAAGGAGGGCCTGGCCATCAAATGGGCACTGGAGAAGCTGAGGTACTACCTGCTGGGGAGGGAGTTTGACCTTGAGACTGACCACCGTGCCCTGACCTGGTTGAACTCCATGAAGGAGCACAACGCCCGTCTCACCCGCTGGTACCTCTCCCTTCAGCCGTTCCAATTCCAGATCCGCCACCGAGCCGGCAAGACAAATGTTGTGGCAGACTACCTTTCAAGGTTGCCGCACATCGCCAACCTCGGGGAGGAGGGAGATAATGTGACGGTGCGTCATTAGCGCGCCCTCACCTCCGTGTGTATTTTTTTTTTCCTTCTCCCAGTCTACATACATTGCAGGTGTGAAGCGCGGCTTTCTCGCGCTGTGCGCAGCGCTCCTGCCCGGTTTCAAACAGAACTCATACATAGACATTTCCCGGTAATGGACACACACACACACACACACACACACACTTACCTGCTACAGCACCAAACAGAGACACTTCCGCCGCACCCTTTAAATACCCATAATTCACCACCTCAACAGGACACCTGACCTCGGACTGAACCACCACTGACAGAAAACGGACATTCATACATTGAGATGTTTTTTTGTTTTGTGTTATGTTAAATGTATGGAGTGTAATTTGTGTCTTTATTTGTAGGATTTAATGTGGTTTCATTGTGTGTTATGTGTTCTGTAAATAGTGTAGATTGGGGGTTAATTAAATAAAGTAGTGAATGGTATGATTGTGGGTGGAGCATAGTAATATAAAAAGGGATGAGTTTTTGTAGGAGTGTGGGTTATAGAGTTGGAGATAAGTGTAGTGTTGGAGCTGAGGTAGGATAGTTAGCGGTTAAATTTGAGAGAGTGTGTTTGGATTTAGATAGAATGGTTGAAGTTAGTGTTGAATGGAAGAACTTTATTTGTGTGCTTGAGATCTTCTGTAAATAGTTTTTTTTTTTTGGGGTTATCTTTATTTTTTTTTGCACTGTAAATATTGTTCACCATCACTGCTGGTATTGGACTTGGTGAATAAACCATATTATCACTGAAGTCTCGTCGTCCGAGCCATCATTTCCCTGGTCGAAAACGAACCCGTAACAAGCATCTTTAGTTGTCTTCCCATCTTTTCATTCTTCAGCCTGTTGGAACCAGGCTCTTGCTTCAAGTAAACCTAATTTCACTCCCATTGTTGTGGATCTGGGGGAGCGTGAGTGTGGCCAATGTTGGGTCATGGCAATAGCTACTTAGTGATTGTCTTTCTGCTGTTGGATTTGGAATGCATATGAGACCCACTGGAAAACTTCATCTTTGCTTAGTGTGCGGGGTGCGATGCAGTGTTTGATCACTAATGGATGGGTGGAAATGCTTCATTGGTGTTGTGTTTTGATTCACCTAATATGGGCAGCTGCGTCGTCATGCACCTCTGTGTGACTTGTATGTCACCTCTTCCAGTCGGCTGCAAAACAACATGGACCTTCATCTTTTCTGCTGGGCTTGGGTGATTGATTGATTTATTGCGGTGACCACAGGGGGCGTAGCGAAGGTTCAGGACCATGGCTGTAATTGCGTTGGAGGGTCACCAGGGGGCGCTGTTCGTTGGGTTGAGGGTTGTGCGACAGCTGCTGTTGCTGTGGCTCCGGCCGCTTCCTCTGACGTCCTTCCTTTTCCTGCCTCTGTTACCTGCAAAAATAAAAACTTCTCCAAACAAGTTATTACCTGTTCTAAAGCTCTCTTATTATTTTTTGTGTCGGCATTTTAATATAATTATATATATATTTTTTTAATCGCGTGCGGAACTTTTAACGCGACGTAAATCCGGTGAACCGTTCGTTTTTTATGGTACCAGTTTTGTTTATAATTATTACTCTGGACGTCCTTTTGATAGTTTTATATAAAGTTTTTATATACCCGCGGGTTTATCATCCAATTTAACCATCGATTTTGTTCCACAATGGGATTTTAGGTGCAACACTATTTTACGCTTCGTATTTTCACTATTACTATCGGTCCGAAGGAAATTCATACATAGTTTCGGTACTGTGCACATATAAAATAGATTAAAACATACACATTCATACACACACATCACTGGCCAGATTTCCTTCTGTTTGGGCCCCAGGCCCAATATGAAGTACTTCAACACACTCGGTACCGGTTCTGCAGCGAGATCCTAGATCTCTGACCACTCGGTACTGGTCCTGTGGCAAAATCCCAGATTTTGAGCCACCCGGTACCGGCTCTGCAGACTACAACTGTTGAACCCCAGGTTCGAATCGAAATCCCAGATTCCGACCCGCTCAGTCGGTACCAGTTCTGTGACGAGTTCCCAGAACTACAAACCACCCGGTACCGGTTCGGCAGCAGCTCCTGGGCCCCAGGCGAGACCCCCAAGTCTGTCACGTGGAACAGTTTAAAACACACACACACACAAATGACATCAAAAAGACAGACCTGCTCTCTCTCAAACTCCGAAACCGTCGGACTCCAGGCCCGCCCGTTCTGGCCCCAGACTATCTACTTGCACACGTCTGTACAATTAAAAAACAGTGTCTGCCTTACTGGTTTTCGCTGTGTGGTCTCTAGCCCATTGGAATCCGTCGCTGGACTTCAAATGCGGCAAGGAATCGAGCTACAAGCCTCACCTGTGAAAATCCAGGTGCTGTCGACAGCGGCCTCGATCGATACCCTGACGCAGAGAAGTCTCAGTCCGAGGATTCCCGGGTTTCGGCACCAAAAACTGATAAGTCTAATTTAACAAAAACAGGTTAAGAACAAACACAGGGAAAACCGTGATGTTGCTTTTTTATCCCCGCGGGAGGAGAAGGCCACGAAAAGACAATTGAGCAACTAGGCTCCTAGGTGTGCACTTTTGGGGTGTCTTTCTGACGTTCCCGCCCCGTGGAGGTTGAATTTATTGGAACCACACCCCCCGCCCAGTGACGTCAATCACTGGGTAGAAAAAGACACATAGTTACATATTATTGGATACAGAGAGAAATTCGTATTTTCATGAGAACATCTCATTGGTTAAACACTTCTAAGGAGTGGCTAATTCCCAGGCGGGAAAATTGTAACCTAGAACAAAGAGATTCTTTACACTCCTTTGTTCCCTAATGGAAAATAACTGAATGTATGAATGCATGACTAGATGAAGGTGACTACAGGAATCCTAAATACACACATGCTAAATATTTACTTCACACACCCCCTCCCCCAGTGTTGTACCTGACCGAGTTCATTGAACGATTGTTCACAAATGATATCATATTTTTAACGAACGTGAACGACTCGTTCACTTTTGCCAAATGAACGGGAAGTTGTGAACGCGGTTATTCTGGCATTTATTGAACTGTGCTCTCAATTGGTACCAGGCCGCCGGCGGCCTAATAATTACTTAATTATTTCTCTTATATTTATTTTCCGAGTCTGAACAACCTTTATTTTGAAAAATGACCGGATTCTGTCAGTTACGTCAATAGCTGCGTTTCCATTACTCTTGGAAATTTGCAAAATGTAAATATTGCTGTAAAAAACTGGTAATGGAAACACCTGAATTTCGAAAAAAACACTCAAATATCGAAAAAGGTTTTCACGCTTTCATGAGGTGTTTTTTCAGACATTTCGATGTTGTAATATATCGCAAAAGTGCAATGGAAACACTTTTTTCTGCAATATATGTCACAGGATGTGACTACATAGTCACATGACCACTTCTCTCAGAGTGAAAATGACAGCCTATAACCGTAATTCAATTTAATTAAATTTTATTTATAAAGCCCTAAATCACAACAAAGTCATCTCATAGGGCTTTACAAAAACACAATCAACTACAGAGATATATGAAAAGTCCCAAGCATCCCCTGTCCTTAGACCCACCTTCTCGGCAATAAAAAACTTCAAAACCCAGTGGGAAAAAGAAGAAATCTTGAGCAGAACCACATTGAAGGAGAGATCCACTCCCATGGACAGACAGGCTATAGATGAACGTCCATTTAGAAATGAAGGAGGGGGGGGCTGGTCCAGACAGGCAGGGGCAGGGGTTAACCCTAACCCCAAGGGGGGGAGGGGGAAAGGGGACACCAGGTGACTAGTCATGAACAGACTTGGTATGAAAGATAGGTTATAAAAATGACAAAAACAGGTGTGAGAGAGAGAAAGAGAAGAAAGAACTCAGTGTCTGTACTTCCCCCAGCATTCTAGCTCCTAGGGCAGCCTAGACTGAACTGTGACTCGTACATCATATATACTTTTTAACTAACCTGACCATAGGCTTTCTCAAACAGAAATGTTTTCAGCCTAATTTTAAATGTAGAGACTGTTTTGGCGTCTTTAATATTAAAGGGAAGCTGATTCCATAAGACAGGAGCCTGATAACTAAAGACTCTAGCTCCTCTACTGTACTTTTAGAAACCCTAGGAACTTTCAATAAACTGTGGAAGTGGCATGATGCGGAAAAGAATGCCTGAAACTTCTCACTTTTTTGACTCCGAACTGCGAGTCTCCTTTATTTACTCGGATAAATAAAAAACAAACATGGTGGCACGCATGAACTGTATTTAATGTTCTACGTAACCGGCACTCTTAAAGGGGCCGCGGCTAACACACAAAGCACAACACAAATCCCAATGTACCCACAATGTTACTTAGAAGAGAATCCATGTATGAAGGTGAATTCTGTATTACCCCATAATTTACGAGCACTGCAAAACCTGCATTCTGAGAATGAAGGGTTCTATTGGGCTGGTACGGAACCAGATCATCTTTAAGATAAGAGGGGCCCATACCATTAATGGTTTTATATGTAAGGAGGAGGATTTTAAATTTAATTCTAAACTCAACTGATAGCCAGTGAAGGGTTTGGAGCACAGGGGTGATGTGTTCTCTTCCATTTGATCCTGTTAATAATCTTGCTGCTGCATTTTGAACCAGTTGAAAGCTTTTTAGGGAATATTTAGGACACGCTACAAGTAAGGAGTTACAATAATCTAATCGTGATGTAACAAATGCATGAATTAATTTTTCTGCAGTAGTTTTAGACAGAATATTCCTAATTTTGGCTATGTTGCGCAGGTGAAAGAAGCTAACATGCTAACATGTTTGGTTAATGTGCATTTTGAATGAAAGATCTTGATCAAATGAAACTCCTAAATTTTTAACTGTGGCACTGGGTGTTACACTTAAGTTGTCCAGAGTAAGTATCTGGTCAGTTAGGGAGTCTCTCGCATTTTTAGGACCAATTATAATGACTTCAGTTTTTTCAGGGTTCAATAAAAGATAATTGGCACTCATCCAAGTTTTTATGTCTTGGACAGAAGTACTTAGTTTATCTATTTGCCTGGTCTGATCAGGTTTAATCGATAAATATACTGTGTCATCCGCATAACAATGAAAATTAATGCCATGATTTCTAATGATGTTACCTAAAGGGAGCATATAAAGTGTAAACAAAATATGCCAAAGGACTGACCCTTGGGGCACGCCATAATTAACTCTGGAGGACTGCGATGATTGTTGATTGACGTGAACAAATCGGTAGCGATTACATAAATATGATTTAAACCAGCAGAGGGCTGCTCATCAAATACCTATATCACATTCTAATCTCTGCACTAAGATACTGTGGTCAATGGTGTCAAAGGCTGCACTAAGGTCTAATAACACCATAGCAACCATTGGCTGCTTATAATTTGTTGTTCAGAGCTGTGTATGTTTACACTTAATATTTCGACCTGACAATGTAGGGACGACATGTACAGACCCTTATAATGTGAGACAGGTGGTTTGTTTTACATGTTAGGGTCTTAAAAGAGTTTGCCAGTGATTTTTACTGACAAGAGAATTAGCAGATTCATTCAAAACACAGCATTATCATAGATGTCATTTTTGTTTTATTCTGAACAAATTTTGGCAACATAAGTTTACAATAACACAAAAAAAGAACGAAAAAGTTCATTTTAGGATCCATGAACTTCTAGTTCATAATTTGGAAGAATGAATGATGAATTTAACTAATTCATATTGAGGAACTTGAACTGAACTTTGAAGTAGTTCCTAATCAAGGTGAACTTTCCCAAGGCCCCCCCCACACACACACACACACACACACACACACACACACACACACACACACACACACACTACTGGAAAACGCTCCCCTTTATATATCTCTAAGCTCCACCCATGGACATACCATGGGTCTACAATATTTCCATGGAACATACATCAAACTGAAATCATATTAACTCATATAAACAATGGCACCAATTATCCTCCATACAGAAACACAAACAGAAGAAGAACCCAAAACAATGAATGAATGTGTGTGTCTTGTAGTCCAGTGGTCCCCAACCTTTTTATTACCACGGACCGGTCAACATTTGACAATTTTACCACGGAACGGGGCAGTTACGTAGATTGTTTATATCGATATCGGTCACCGCAAATTACACAGAGCGGGTCTGGTCTGTAGGAATCACCTGTCACCATAAATCCTAGTATTGTCTGTTAAAATCTTTCATTTTCTTGGAGGTTGGAGGCTCTTCTTCTGTTTCTTCAGTCGCCTTTTCCTCTTCGAAAAGAAACTTTCCAAACACATCTGTTTTTTTATTAATTCTGCTAATATGTGGGTTACATTTTTGGCATTCAAGTGACAGAGATGTAACCCAGAGAATTCGGTCATTTTTCAAAATAAAAAATTGTTCAGACTTGGATATAAATACCGTAATTTCCGGACTATAGAGCGCACCTGATTATTAGCCGCACCCACCTCATTCTAAGAGGAAAACCGATTTTGTACATACACAAGCCGCACATGTATATAAGCCGCATGTGCCCACATTAAAACATGTAACACAAACACAAAATTAACCCAAACCCGACTTCAAGTCCCGCGAATGAAACTGAATGTCCTTCATTAACCCTTGTGCGGTCCTTCGTAAAAGGCACACTGGCTGTGTCCTACAATCGGGTCTTAAAAACCCAGATTCCAAAGTTCAGTTCCATAGACTCATCACCCCACCCCCCAAGGATATATTACTGTTTTCAGTAGTAAGCAATGGCATCCTACAGTACGTATAAAAAGGTACATTTGTGAACCACCGGCTCTCTTTGACCCGAAGGACCGCACAAGGGTTAAAGTCCACAGTCCAAAAATCACAGCCGGCAAAATGAACGGAAAATGATAGTTAAGGTTTGATGCAGACCTGCAGAGTCCGGGTCCCGTTGAAAGTAATCCAAGGAAAAAAAAGTGTATATTTCCAAAGGTAAGGGAGGGAAAAATGTCCGCCTGCATCCACAAACAGGTGGCTGGTCGCCGCCTCGCCTCATCTATCGCAGAGTCAGTGATAACTTTCTCTTTCGCAGAGAGTTCAGGTCAAACTCCTCCGTGCCAACGTGCAAAAACAATCCACAGGGTCTGGTCGAGCCTCTGTCTTCTCTCACACACCGCCGCGGGTTTTTCTTTAAGCAACTTTTTACCCCTTGTACACCTGTCCGTCAACTTTACCGCTCCCACTTAAACCCGTCACCCTGCATTTGTTCCGCCCCTCCTTTTTCATTCAGTCTTCCTCGACGCATATATTCCACCGGTCTAAATCTTACCTTTTCTACTCGAGCGCCTCTGGCGGCCGTTAGGAAAATTACATAAATTGGCCGCATCACTGAAAAAGCCGCAAGGTTGAAAGATTAGGAAAAAAGTAGCGGCTTGTAATCCGGAATTTACGGTACAAGAGAAATAATGAATGAATGAATTAAGTAATTAGTAGGCGGCCGGCGGCCCGGTACCAAGTGATCCACGGACCGGCCCGGGGGCCGGCCCTGTGAATTATGAGTATATAACAGTGGTCCGGTTCTGCAGCAAGTGTGTGTGTGCGCATCTCTAGAAGAGGTCCACCATATGAGGTAATGGCTGAGTAGTGAGGCAAGGTCCAGATGACAATGTCCAGTTTAAACATATGTCGCAGGAGGCCGCGCTTCACACACTCCAAAAAAGATGAGAAAAAACAATAACGCACGCGGGGCAGAGATGACGGAGCGCTTATGTTGCAATGTTACAATATTTCATTTTTGCTCACACGTTGGTGTGGGCCAGTCTGTCCTCTCGCGGGCCACCTATTGGGGAACCCTGGTGTAAAGAGTGATCCATGGATGCAGCACAGCAGGATTAATTGGATTCTGTCATTTATCTGTGGATGAACTTAACCATTAGGTATTTAACAAATGGGTGTTTGACCTTTGACTGTTCAAGGTTTTTGCTGATGCTTCTGATATATTATCTTTCTTTTTTCTTCCTCAGGTACGTTTCGGCTCAAATACATGCCTCAGCCTGACACTAAAGACTCTGGGGAATAAACCAGGACCATATACTTTCCGTCACAGAAAAACTAACTCCTGCAGATGTTTAAAGATGAAGGAGGAGGAGGAGTAGGTGGTCAGACCATCTCCTGATAGGGATGGGCAAAGGAAGTTTCATAAAGTACTAATTGTTTTTTAGCCCTCTAGATGGAGCTCTCTGTTTAACAAACAGTTGAATTTGTTGAAACGTTCAACCCTTTCTTGAACAGAGAGCTCCATCTAGAGGGCTAAGAAAGACAATTAGTGCTTCATGAAGCTTCATGTGCCCATCACTACCTCCTGAGCATGTGCAGACCTGGACATCACTGAGCATGTGGGTTTGTAGAAGGAAATATTCCTTGACAAATTTAGAAAGTGAAGAAGAATTTAACGAACGTTAAGACTAAAGTTCAGTCTGTTTTTATTATTGAATGGTTTCATAGTTTTATAATTGAATAGTCAGTGTTTATGAACATCAGATGTTTTTAACATTGGACTGGAGCTTGAGTTTCTGGGCAGGACCCGAGGATACCAGACGCAAGGATACCTGGTCCTTCAGACCAAACTGTGCCTGATCCCTGAACCTGAACCCCTGGAGGGAACAGGATTTCACAGACTGAACAGTTTATTCTGTTGGTTTTAAATGAACAGACACATTTCTTTTTTCCCTCATGTTCAGTTCTGCAGGGTTGTTTTCCAACAGTTGAACAGAAAAAACCCTGAATTTTCAGATTTAAACCACAGAACTTTTGCTCAAACACATAGAATTTTTTTTTTTCCTATTTTTTGTTTTATGTTCTTCTCTCAGGGCTCTCCTCTCAAACTCTGAGCATGGAGGTGCACTGCTGTGGGGAGGGAACCAAACCCCAGTAGCTTAGTTTTTTACTCAGGCACTCACTTGTTTCCTTTGTATTTCCTGAGACACTCACGTAGGAGTGTGTATGTGAAGGGGGCGTACCTATGTCAACTCAGAGGGAACAAAAAGATCGGGTCCCAAACAAACTCCATTCATTTCTCCTCATTCATGTTAATGAGTTGGTTTGAAGATTTGGCTCATTCGCTCAAAACAGTGAATTTGACAAAGACTCACTGTGATTGTGTCAAGGAGGCAGTGCGCCCTGATGGGGAGAGCCCTGTTTAAAAAACATTCTTAATTTTTCCCTCCTTATTCTGTGTTTTTCTGTGTTCCATCTTATTTTCCCCTCCTTATTCAGAGTTTTTTGGTGTTAAATATTTTTTCATCCCTATTTTGTGTTTTCCCTGTAAAATCTGTTCCATTTTGCATTTGAATGAAGGTCAAAGTTGAAATCAGCTGTGACTCTTGAAGCGCTTCAACTGATGCTCGAATGTGCATGTTGCCATAGTAACACCTTTTACTGCCGTTTATACCTTATCTCATTCAGCTGTAGATCAGATTTTATATGGCTTCTGTTATTTTATCCAAATATATATGTTTTTGAGAAACTAAACTGTCTTTGCATTAATACAACAGTTTGAATGTTTAATACCCACCCTTTTCTTGTTCTAATAATTGATTTTTTAAAAACTTGTTAGTCTTTTTTATATCCACAATTCAATCACATTTCTTCATCCTTTAGTAAAACACTCATGATAGCGTCCGATGTTGGATCCATTGAACTTCACCTTTGTTTCATTCGTGACAGACGTACCTGTGTTAACCCATAAAAAAAAGCCTCTTAAAAACAAGTTTAAAATAAATAATATAAGGCATTTGATTGAAGTAAGCAAAAGAAAAAGAATTTATTATGCAAAAAAAATGTGATTTAAGATGTTGAACATATAGAAATTTGGGTGTTTCTATTGATGATTAATATCTCTATTACAGTTTTTAAAAAGGTCTGGTAGGCTATATAATTTATTTCCACCACTAGTTTGTGCCAATTTCTCTTGGTGCATGAGTGAGCAAGGAGGGAAATCGAATTTAAAGTGACATTCTGGAATTTTTGACATCGGACCTATTTTCTGAATGAGCCTGAGTGTAGGAAATGCGTAGAGATTTTTTTTTAATTTCATGCAGTCTTTGTAAAATCAGAGGTGGCTGTTGCTAGGCTAGCAAAAGTGAATGTCCTTTATGCTAGCCGGCCACTACAACCGCCACACCCAATCCTCAAAGCACCCAAAGCAAATCGGTTATTATATCAGACTGTTGATTTAAATGTTTGTGGTGATAGAGTTATTTAGGAGTTAAACCAACCTTGCATTTGTTTAATAACTAAGAGCAATTCGAAGGCCTTTTTGGGAGCCGGGCCTGCCCAGTTAGTGAGCGGGTCCACCCTATATCCTGGGCCTGCCCACACTGTCATAGGCTGGAGTCAACAGCTAACACTATTTTTAAAATGAATGATGAATAAATAAATAAATCCCAGACTGCTACAATTTTACATTTTTCTTCTGTTTTTAAAGGACATAAAAATAAAAAGTCCTTAATTTAAAATGTGTTAGTTATTTGTCATAATCTGATTGGTTGTTATGTAATGATCTGCTACAAATGGAAGTGGTGTAGCATTTTAGCTTCTGTCAACAGAGATGAGCACAAATGTTCCTTAGCAATTACTAATACGAGCAAGCAAAGTCAAACAAATTTCAAAGTCAACAAAATATGAAGGAAAATAAGATAATCTGACAATCTGAGTAAGTCAAAACTCAAGACAAGTCTGACAATCATCAAGGAGCATCACTGATCCAGACTGTTGTGCCACCATCTGAAAGAGGAGGGTGTGACTCGAGCATGGATAGGGTCACCCTATCCATGCTTGAGTCAGACCCCCTATTAGGGTGACCACTGGCATGAAAGAGGAAAGGAGGACACTTGTGTCCAAAAAGGTGGACAAAAGCCCTAAAGTTAGGACAGAGGGGCACACCTGCAGCTCAGCCTTCACTGTGTCCACTTCGTGCGCTGCTTCAGCTGTGTGCGCAAGCACTAATATTTCCATTGCATAACCTACGACATGCTATCTGCCTGTAAACATCGCAGAGTAACATGTGTAAATAACGGGTGGGGATTTATGACGATTAATGCAACGGTGGCGGACGATTGTATGAAAGGAGGACAAAATGTGAAAAAGCCGGACACTAGAGAGACGGCCGGACAGATGGCTCTAAAACCGGACTGTCCGGGCGAATGATCACCCTATGGAGCATGGATCTTGGTATTGATAAACCAACTCAGGTGACCCTTAAAATCTATTCTAAATTCCTTTTCACAGGAAAAAACAGATCATTCAGTATAGTAAGTGGTACAAAAACAGAGAGTGACTGGAGTACCATTTTGTGGAGTAGCGTTTTGTTTCCCCTGTAGATTGAATTCGCTGGGTGCACACACGTTGTATGGAGTATATGTGTCTTAACTATTTGTAGATTCAAACAGCATTATCCACATGTGTAAACACACAGAAAATTTGTGACTTGTAAACTGGAATTTATACAAAGGTGTATTGGCTTATAGAAATGTTTGGAAACGTACATACCTTATTTGTAGACATATATGACGTTTTGCATGCACATCTGTCATGAGATTTCATTTGCGACCCTGAGGTTCCTTGTGTAAAGTGTTGAATCTGCATTTACAGATTGTCCAATATGAGCATGAGTCCCTGCTACATACTTTTGAGACAATCCTTTCGCACTTTTTCCAATTTGATCCAAACGCAAAGGTTTTACAACCCAGACTCGAGTCATATGCCCCAGTAGATGGTGCTGTTAATCTTTGACCGAGGTTCACTCGTCACCCACGTAATCAGAAACACAGAGTTATATTCCCCTCAATGTACATAGACTAGAATAGTGTGCTAGACAATATGGGGTGCCGTTTGTAAAGCAGCTCATGCTGAAAATTACAGCAACATTTTGTCATATTTAGCGGTAAACAGTGTTTAAGAAATGGGTGTGAATTTTTGGGGCTCAACGTTTTTGCACATTTATAACAATATTTGTCGTCTTAGACATATTTTAAATAGTTAAATCCAAATATTAAATGTTACACCTAAATGTTAAATATTAAGCCTAAATGCTAACTGTAAATGCTACATTTAAATATAAATGTTAAATATAAATATTAAATGTAAATGTTAAATCTAAATGCTAAATATAAATGTTAAATATAAATGTTAAATCTAAATGTAAATGTTAAATCTAAATATACATGTTAAATGTTATATCTAAATATAAATCTAAATGTTAAATCTAAATGTTTCAGGTGAAACTAAATATTTAACTAATATGCATTGAATTCGTGTCAAGGCTAATTTAACGAAACTAGCTACGGCAGCTGGTGGAGTCGCGGCTAATGGAGGCTACTCATGGCTCCAAATTAACGGTGTAATAATTATCTTATTGGAGAGCCCCAAAAAATTCACACCCGTTTCTTAAACACTGTTTACAGCTAAATATGACAAAATGTTGCTGTAATTTTCAGCATGAGCTGCTTTACAAACGGCACCCCATAAGACTATAGCCGTGTAAATAATCACGTAAATTCATAAAAAGCCAAAATTTACATGGACAATGCAGCGGGCTAATGAAAACAACAGTGAACCATACCGCCCTAAACTGAATCCAACCACAAAGACATGGTACGAGGAAAAAATACAGGGAATCAAAGAGCTGGATCCCCATGAGCATGAGGACTGATCCACTGACATCAACCTGCTGCTGAATTTCCAGCATCCATATATTTAGAATTATATGATTTTAAATGTCAGTGCATACAAGTGTACAGCAACTTGAAGTCTCTGCAGCAGGGACAGGTTACCTTAATAAAGATAAAGGATGCAGAATTTATTCAGTCTTTGTGGATTTTATTTGGGATGGATAAAAATCATTACATGTGACATTATTTATTCCTCCAGAGAATATATAGAAATCCATTGTATAAATGTACATAAACCACCATAGAGGTGATAATAAACACCATTATATGTATATATATATATATATATATATATATATATATATATATATATATATATATATATATATATATATATATGTATATATATATATATATATGTATATATATATATATGTATATATATATATGTATATATATATATATGTATATATATATATATATGTATATATATATATATGTATATATATATATGTATATATATATATATGTATATATATATATATATATATATATATATATATATATGTATATATATATATATATATATATATATATATATATATATGTATATATATATATATATATATATATATATATATATATATATATATATTGTTAAAAACAGACTGAAGTCACAGTTCCATCTAAGCTGCCATAGGAGTTAGAATGCTGAACACTGAGTTCCTTTGCGCTCTCTCCCTCTCCTAATCTTACATACCAAGTATGTTCATGGCTAGTCACCTGGTGCACCCCTCCCCTCCCATCTGGGGGGAGTGGCAGCTCTCTCAGCAGTGTTCGCCTAGGAAGCCATGGACGACAGGATCTGCGGTGACTCGCTTGTGCCCTGTGCTGACCTGTGACCCCGGACCTCCTCCCTCGCATGTCAGGTGGATGGACCTTCCCTCCCATCCTTCATTTATAAATGGACATTCATTGATAGCTTGTCCGTCCATGGGAGTGGATCTCTCCTTCAGTGAGGTTCTCCTCAAGATTTCGTCTTTTTCCTACTGGGTTTTGAAGTTTTTTTTCTTGCCGAGAAGGAGGGTGTAAGGACAAGGGATGCTTGGGACTTTTTATCTATTTCTGTAGTTGATTGTGTTCCTGTAAAGCCCTGTCAGACGACTTTGTTGTGATTTGGGGCAAATAAAATTGAATTGAAAATTGAATCAAGAATGCAGAGGACAAATTTCTTTTTACTGTGTATAATGAAGTAAATAATGAATGTATATAATGAATAAAGTACTTTACTTTACACCCTCCCGACTTTATTTTCTCTCTTGCCCCCTCCATAATGTAGGTTACTTCCGACTTTATACGACTTCACTGAAATTCAGTCAATAAAGCACAGAAATGTGTACATATTTAAATTACAATGATTGACTAGGTTATTTCAATGTTTATCTCAAACAATAAAGGAACCGACTGACCGCAGTCCGAATATCATTAAAAATATTTTTCAATGACCCATAACTGCAGATGACCGCAGGTGACTGCAGGCACCTGAATTGTGTGTGTAAAAGGCACACACAATTGCCTTTTTTACCCGAGGGTTAAAAAGTGTTCTATCTTATGTTTTAAGTTTTTTTTAAACACAAAACATATTTCTTTTTTTCCTCATTTTATTATTTACAAAATAAGCACATAAATACAGAAAGTGGTGACATCACTGTGTTTGCAAAACAGAGGGGCGGGTCAAAAGAACAAAAGCTCTGTCCCTTTGAAACAAACTGGCTTCCACTAGTTTGTCTGTACTTGTACTTGTCAGACTGTAGACAGAGTGAATGACATAAAGAAACTAAAACATAAAATACTGACAAAAGCAATTAAATGCATTTACACAATAATGAGAGAGGGAAGGCGGAGTGAGGGAGAGGAGGCACAGAAGGAGGAGCCTGTAGCACCTATTATGGAATAATTTCACCTATAATGTAATAAAATAAGAAATAAACTATTATAATATTTTTACCAAAAATGTCATGATTAAACTGATAATATAAGATTGTACAGATAATGTCATACATTTCTACTTTTAGTGTTTCAATAATCTGAGAATGTTCTAGACAGTGGATTAGAAGCAGAATTAAGGGTGCGTGGTTTAGGAGGAGAACTGTGACTGAAAATTTATATATATGACAATACATTATCAGTTTGAAAAAAAAGACCCACCTAATACATACAGAATAATGTAATATTCTGCATTTTATTAGTAAAAATGTTTCTAGGAAATAATGACATTGGTGAAATAATGACATTATAGATGCTACAAGGGGTGGGGGCGGTGAAACCTGCAGAAAGTGCAGAGGGAGAGGATGTGGTAAATGTAGCATGTGCAGCTCTGTTGTGATTGTTATGACAATGCTGACAACACCATAGATAAGACATGATGCTTTACTTTTCTTGGTTCTTCATGCACCTTTTACTACTACCCCCCCCACCCCACACACACACACTATATTAAAACTTTGCTTCATCATGACAAAAGATATAGAGAAAAACTGTATTTTAAGCAAACCCCCCATCCCCCATATACATCAGCATTTTACAAACAGGCCAGCATCTGTCCCTTGTCTGTGATTCCACCCACACATGCAATCAGGTCACGCCCCCTGATAGTATGCCCACAGTCCACTTGGTTCCAATATTTATACTCATTAATGCAAACCACAAATGTCTGTCTCCAGTCAAAACGTCAGTTTTTTTTTTTTTTTTTTACAGTGAAGATGCTTTAGGCCACAAGGCAGGGACAATAAAAACAAAAAAAAAACATCAAAGGGACCATGGAGGCAGATGCAGCAGAGACGATTAGCAACGACTTTCTGTGCTCGCTTTTCCCTCTGCTTTTCTCCCCAGAATGCACTTGGGAGAAAACTGCAAACAAAGCTTTAAAAATGAAATAAATTTTTTTTTAAATAAAATAAAAAAAAACATCTCCAGAGTTTTACAAAATCAAACAAAAAAAGCCAAACCAAAACCTAAAAACCTCCACCCAAAGCTTTACCAAAGGCTCCACCTCTTTAAAAACCTCCCAGTTAAAGTTGGGGTTGTTCATTGGCTAATGTTTATATAGACGAGCAGTGAAGCTACAGCGTTCAATGTTGTACAGCTGCGTGAAATTTATATATATATGAAAAGTGTGTATACAAGAACATAAATGTATATACATGAATATAAATGTATATACATTAGGGCTCTCCCCAGAAATTCTGAGCAAGGAGGTATGCTAGACCACCTCTAGTGCTGTGACCACCTACCCCCACCCCCTGTGCTGCGCATCAACAGCTCGTGTACGCCTTGTGCTTGGTCATGATTAAAGTCAGCTGCAGTTGTTTGTGGAAAACTTTGCACTGAATTCGTCCTTTTAAATGCTTGAAACATTGTGAGCTGACAGCACTGTGAGAGTTCGCTAGCACGACGCCAGAAGCAAAAAGGTGATCAGCTGGAGGCAAGGAGGTGCTGTGCCCCTATGGTACCCTCTGGGGAGAACCCTGTACATGAACCTAAAACTCCATCTGCTCTTCTGGGAGCGTGAAAGGGAGGGGGTGGGGCTTTAAACTACCAATGTCCAATTGTAGGAGGGGTGTAAGGTGAAGGAAGGCAAATCACTGGGCAGCAGCGGCAGAGCCAAAGGTCTCCTGGGAGGCATAGACCATGTAGAGGAAGCCATCTTGATCGCGCTCCCGCTCGTACACCTCAGAAATGGCCGCTGACACAGACACCATACTGTGTCCATTAACCAGCAGGAAGAAGGCCTGGTTCGAGTTCAGCTGAAGACGCCTCCTGGTGGGGGAGCAGACACAGAGGAGTGAGGAGGAGTCAATAATACAAAAACAAGTGGTGCAGGCACAACAAGCCCCACCTCTCACAAAGGTCTTCATTGGCCTATGTCATGTTCATTTTGTTAACAGGAAATAGAATTTGGAGCAATGTGTCATCATATACAAATGGAAACAGTAAATAAATTCCAAGTGTTGCTTGGTAAGTTAAATTACATATTCCTAAATGATTAACCAAATGTTGAAATTAAAAATAATGAATTTGTTTTAAGCAGTAAAAAAAATTTTAATAAAAAAAATCCAAAATCTTAAAGGTGTCATTCCACTGAAAACGCTCCTTTTGGAATCTAATGGGTCACCCCGAGTTACCGACACATGCTGCGTTTGCTGCGTGGTGTGTCACCTCCTGGCTGTGTTTCCCATTCATAGAAAACAACAGAGAAACAAACCACTCAGGAAAAGCCTGTCCATTACACGTCACAGGGACCTTGGCATCACCCACATGGGGCTCATCCCCTGTTGCAATGAATCTGAAGTAGCATTAGCATCTACAAGAGAAGACAGCATCACAGTAGCTGCTGCACAAACTTGAAAAAAAAATGGCAGAGCAAACTTGCTCTGTGACAATAAAGCGTCTTTTTTTCCCCTGCATGCTTTCAAAACAAACAATGGCACGAAACCTAGCTGGATATTACTTTGAGTAAACACACACAGAGCAAGAGGGGAGGGGGGAGTCTTCTTCACACATTCTGACCCAATCAGAAGCTGCATTTTTCACAAAACAATATCGATATTCCTAACATTTCGAAAAAGTATATTTGCGTTTTGAACGTATTTCCATTGACGGTTGTTCTAGGCAGGAGCGTCGTAACTTTCATGAAATAGCATCCCAAGAGATTTCACTGCTGTCACCTTCGGAGAATCAGATTGACCATCACCCTAATAGTATTAGAATGAATAAATCAGCTAATTGTCTGGTCAGTAAAAGTCCCAGCCAAACTCTTTAAAGGCACTAACATGTCAAACAAAACCAGCTGGTTAGGGTCATAAGGGTCTGTACATGTGCGCCCTACATTGTCAGGTCAAAATATTACATGTAAATATGCTTTAGATGTGTTTAAATGACAACCGCGAATTAGCATGTAATAGCATTAGCACAAATGAATCGGCTAATTATCCTGTCTGCACAAGTCTCTGGCTAACTCTTTAAATATACTAACATGTCAAACAAACCAGCTGGTTAAGGTTATAAGGGTCTTTACAGATGGTCATTACATTTTCAGGTAGAAATATTAAGTGAAAATGTGCTCAGCACTTAACAAATTATAAATGTATGTAGTGCTTTTTACAAAGCGCTGCACAGAGAATAGATTTATCTGTAAAAAAACAACTTAAATATCCAAAAATAATAAGATAATAAAATGAAACCTTCACTGTGTCTACTGTAGGAATCACCTTGATCATCCCTCCAAGAGCGTGATCAGGACAGCCTTAGTTCTTGCATCCCAGCAGCCAATGTTTGTCATGGTTACAGTGACTGCAGCTGCCATTTTCATTCTGAGAGAAGTAATCATGTGACCATGTACGTCACATCCTGTGACATGTAATTGCAGAAAAAGTGTTTCCATTGCACTTTTGCGATATATTACAATATCAAAATGTTTGAAAAACCACCTCATGAAAGCGTAAAAACTTTGTTTATCAATATTTGAGTGTTTTTTAGAAATTCAGGCATTTCCATGACCAGTTTTTAATAGCGATGTTTACATTTTGCGAATTTCCAAGGGTAATGGAAACGCAGCTAGAGATGCCTCATTACTGTGTCATGGACATGTATGCGTATGTATGTACTGGTAAACTCAGTTGTTCGACCTCAAGTAATTTTTCTACCTTCACCTCCGCATGATATGCAGATGGTCACAAGAGCACAAATCAAGAACAAGTCTCATAAATTTTAGAGTCTTTCCTTCACTACTCCAATCACGTAGAGGTATCCTTGTGAATATTAAAGAGCCATAGTGGCAAATGCAGTGGCATGCAAAAACAGATTAGTACAAACTGACTGTATTCAAACCGAATGTCTGTTTTCAATGGTTCGGTACAGATAGACATACTATTACGGCCTTAGTGTATCAACATCACTGTGTTAAAAGAGAAAAGTCAATGTAATGCATGAACTGCATAAATTCCATTCCTTACTTATTATTTATTGTATTTATCATTCATTTTCTGAACCCGCTTTATTCTCACTAGCGTCACAAAAGTATAGGTATATATGTCTTACTGGTGCATACGTGTTATTTTAGTTTTGCCAATGTTGGACTAGCATTGCTTAACCCCGCATCCAGGTTAACAACCACTGGCTTAGTGGCAGATTATTTATGTGATTAAAGTTGACTGGCTTTCACTGGTAGGTGCTTTGAGTGTCTGTTAATAGAAAAGTGCTATAGAAATATAATCTATTATTATTACTGGGTTCTCACCAGGAATTTTGTACAGTGTAACAATAACCGGGATGGCCCGACACTATGTGCATTCCCAATAGCCTTCATTAAACCTTGTGAACGGCCGGCCCAGGTGTCAGCCAATGAGTGCCATGCAGATGCTCGTGGTTTAGGTCACCATACATGGCATCACAGACAAAACCAAGACATGCTAATTGTAACCCTGAGACTGGAAGCGACTCTTTAATTTAGACGGAAATGGGTCAATCGACAGGAAGGAAGGCTGAGATGGGGAGACATAAATTAACCTACAGTAGATAGGCACCCAGTCGATAAAAACAAATGAACATGGCCTTATCTGTCAAAATTTCTTTCACAGTGACAACTGCCCCAATAAAGAACTTTTCTCAGATAAATTTGGAAATATTATGCAAACAAATGTCCTCAAAACACAATCCCACAACTTGAAAGGCAGTGTCGCAGCCCTAATCACAGCATAATATTTTAAACTGGCAGCATAATGGCCCATTACATTGAAATGTGTTGGCGAGAACCCTGTTTTATTATTATTATATACAAGTGGTTGACGTTCGTCCTTAAAGGCTTTCATAAGACAGAGAAATAAGTACAGACAGTGCAAAGTCATACGCATTTAGAAAACTGAACTGAGTGGATGTACGCTTTGACCTATATTGTGAAAAACTATAAAGGAAATTTTCTCAGGCATGAAAATGGCTCAGGGGTCAAAAAGGTGACAGAAGTGCGTGAGCTCGGCACGGCGGCGGCGAGGGGGGGGGGGTAGTGTGTGTACACTATGAAGAAAAATATTCAGCGCTTTGTCCACCAACACTCTGTTTCAGTCTTCTGTAGGAGGCACTACAAAACACGCAGCTCTCTCAGACACAAACACAATCACCTCATATCTATGTTGTAATGGCCATTTTATTAAAAAATGAATGAATTAAAATGAATAATGTCTGACCAATTAGGTAGTGGAATGACACAAGGCTAAGTCATCATCCTCTCATCACTCATCATTATGCCTGAACCATAATCAACACAACATACCACAAGGTCAACACTGTGTTAGTAAAACATGCTGTTGACAACAACAATATAATTTAAAGATAAAAACCCCAATGTCCAAGTCCAATTAATCATTTCTTTTTCCTTTTTGCCTGGGCCACCAGTGTCTCCAAGGCCCTTTTGCGCTGAGTTAATGCATGCCTCAGCCCCACCTGCTTTTCAGTTTCTGCAGCCTCTTTCTTGGCCTGCTGAGTACTCCCCAGTTTTTTTTAAACCAAATTTTCTCTGCTGCACCTCTCTGTCCACTGTTTTTGCTTTCAGTTTCTGCCTGTAGGTTGCTGCTGCATAGCTTCCTGTCCACCTCCCCAAATTTGACATCTTTCCTCAATTTTTTTTAAAATATCCCCTATATGAAAGGAAAACTCCTGTCCCTTCACTGTTACTTTTCCCTCCATCTTCAGTCAGGACCATTTCCAGGAGCATTTCATTCCTGCATCTACCTGCTTCACCGATGCAGCATCCTCCTCACCTAACACACTCATTCTGCAATACACAACATCAGAGGCGAAAAGGAGTGTAATAAAATACCAATTTTTACGTGTTTTTATTTAGTCACAAAAGGCTTCAATCATGTATACCAATTTAACAAGTTCTAGTACGTTTACAACCTGCTCAGTAGCCCCTCACACGACTACTATACACACGTCCCAAAAACCAATTACAGAGGTATTATAAGGAAACATTTGGTTCTTTTTATGTCACTGTTAACTTCACAAGTTTGGTGCTACCTTGGGATAATACTACAGATACCGTCTAATAAATACATGTCAATGAGCTAATACCTAGTTAATGGGAGATAATTTTTCACCTCAGCTCTGGTAGTGTTCAACTAAATTGCTGTAGCAGTGTAGCACAGAGTCCTGCACGGTTCAGATTTTGACAAACCGCAACCACCCGTACCCGTCATGTTCAAACCCGTATCCGACCCGTTTTCCGACGAAAAAACAGTACAAATCCGCACCCCAACCGACCCGCTATAAATGAACCCGATAACCCACCCGAACCCGGAAGAAAATGTCATCTTAAATACAAAATGTATTGCCACGAATATACTGAACAGTGACATAGCCAAGGCAGAGCCAAATAAAAATGTTGTTAAACAGTAGCAGACAAATAATAAATTCAAAAACTATTTTTATACGTGAGCTCACACACACACATACACACACACACATGCTTGAAAAACGCATCAAGAAGGAAGCCGACAGGAGGCAGCTATACAAGTCCAAACTAAAGAACAGTTTTTAGCCTATGAACCGCAAATTAGACCCGCGATCACCAACGTCCGACCCAAACCGAACCCGTATCCGACACAGCACATCATTTTTCACCCGTTTCGTGAAAATCTGTGGTTCACCCACGGGTCACCCGTGGTTACCTGAACCCGTGCAGGACTCTGGTGTAGCAGCCTACCACAGATATAAATACGAAAAATGAAAACGTGAAAAAGACCAAAACTATTATTCACCTGACCTAATTCAATCCGGCAGCAAAATGTAGATGCTGTTCGCTTGTCGCTGACCGCTTTTCCTGATAGTTCTTCTAGCAGAGACGTAAGTTAGCTTACCTTAAGCGCTAGGATTGGAGAGGCAGCCTGTCAGCCAAACTAGCTCCCCTGCCTACGTTCCGCAGATAGGTTTTTGGCAGCAAAACAGTCAGGGGGATTTGTGGATCGCTGTCCAAGTTAAATTTTAAAGTGTTTTCATTTTGCATATTAAAGTCAATCATATCATATGATTAAATACATAAATAAATAATTCGACCCGACCACCCCCCCCAAAAAAAACAACTCCTTGGATCTACAACGATTCACGTGGGTCACCCTTTTTTACTTCAAAACGGCGAATTTCGCCGAAAGGTGAGAGATTTTCATGCCTGTCTCTTCTGTATGAACGTGCATTTGTAAATGTGGGATTTTTACAACACAATGATCAGATTAATCATGAATATTTCATTAGGTTTTGTGTCATTTCTGTCAAGTCAGCGGTCAAAAGGACAGTTGGAGCACTTTTTAGCCTCTTTACCCTTGAGCTCTGTTCATTCAAGTGCAGACTACACATGAAGGGTTTCCCTAGAGAATGTTAAATCAAGGCCCCTTCTCCTCTTAATTAGCTTCACTAAGACCTAGTCAGCCTCGTGTCCACATGGTACAAGCATTTTGGATACCCCAAAACACTATCTTTTGAGAATGGATTCCAGAGTGGAAAGATCTGGCAACGTGCCGTTGC